>CAWUFW010023375.1:0-76976 GCA_963921515.1 Calotriton arnoldi
ACGTTCTTGTGAATATACCCCTGAATGTATCATTGGATAAACTGTTTATTTGTGACAACTGAACTGTTTAAACCTCCATGACATCTCCTCAATGACATTTTTGGATAAAGCTGTTTTACAAAGATTCCTAGAGAATACTGAGAGACACTCAAAAGACGTAGAACTGCTTAAAAGTGCTAAAAGACTGAAACGAAAAATGTATTTCCTTTTTTGTTTTAAGAAGATTTACCTAGGCCCAAAGTTGCAGTAGAAGAGTAGGGATAACATTTTAGAAGAACAAGGAGTAGGGCTAAGGTTGTCTGTATGAAGATTTTGAATTTAAAGAGACTTTGTGAAAAAAGAGACTGTTTGAACAAACTTTGCAAGGAGCATAGTTGGAGAAAACTCTTAATTGAACTCTTCAGATGTTGCTGTATACTTTGCTTAAAACAATATTATTGCAGACAAACATGTGTTGCCTTAGAAATAGATGCAAGATTATTATGTGTTCAACTTTCATAATATCAGTACTAATGATAATAATAGTGTTAGAAGGTGTTATACCTGGCATCCTTATGGTGGTCTTCCCCCAATCTTTTTGCTTTTCATCTCCACGTTCTGCTATATTTTTTTGTTGACTAAGGTCTCTGAGCAATTTGCCAGTGCAAATCAGTACTAAAGTGCATGCACTTCTTCCCTAAACATGTGTGTAATTGGTGTATACCTGATTGACATATTTAATATACTTGTAAGTCCCTTGTAAAGTGGTATAACATAAACTCAGGGCCTATAAATTAAATGCTACCAGTATGCTGCTACATTGATTCTGAAACTCACAGAAATTAGCTTTCAAACCTCTCTCAGGCCTGCCACTGCAGAGCCTGTGTGTAGTTTACTGCCACTGCGACCTGGCATTTAAAACTACTTGCCAAGCTTTAAACTCCCCTTTTATTTTTATATAAGTCACCACTAAGGTAGGCCCTAGGTAGCCCTAGGGGCAGGGTGCTATGTAAATAAAAGATAAAACATGTACCATTGGGGTTTGCATGTCCTGGTAGTGACAAACAGTCTATTTAGTTATTAACTACTGTGAGGCCTACCCCTCTCATAGGTTAGAATTGGGAATTCCCTTATACCTTTTTAAGTGGTAATTCCTGATCAGAGAGGAGTAGCTTTTTGTTGTTTCATATGTTTGGAATGGTATTGATAAATTCTACTTACTGGTGAGGTTGGATTTAACTTTACTATTTTAGAAATGCCACTCTTAGAAAGTGGACATTTCTCTGCACTTACTGCTCTATGTGCCTGACAACCTGTCTCCAATACACATCTGGGTTGGGCTGGGTGACAGCTTCATCTATGCATTCCCTCTAGACAGTCACAACACTGCTTTCTCAACTGCATCTGCATTCTGATGGGTCTTCATGGGCTGGGAGGGACTCACACCCCACTTGAATAGGTGGTATCCTGCCCACACACATTGTACTGATAACCGTCAACCAGTAGCCTGGCAGACAGGACTGGGCTGAAAGGGATCCTTGTGCACTTCAGAGAACTCCTTTGAGGTCACTCCCTACATCAAAGGCATTTTTGGGTTTGTTTAATGGGGCTCTGACCCCCTAAAAACAGACACTGCGTAGGACTTGTAACCAAACGCTGCTGGCTCAACATCTGCACATTGCTGGAGGACTGCTATGTTGCCAGGAGGGACTGCCACTTTGCTAACTGCTTTGTTGTGTTGACCTGCTACTTGCTGAGTGCTGTGCTGCAGGAGGGACTGCCACTGTACGACCTATGTTCGTGTGCTGGCCTGCTGCCTGCTATCTTTTCTTATGCTACAAGTGTTCTCCAAGGGCTTGTTAGCTTGCCCCTGAACCTAAACGTCTTAGGGTCACCAAAGACTTTTTTCCATACAGGCACTGCAGTGGGACTCTGAGTCCAACAGCTGAAACCTCCTCAGGTGCTTCACTGCTCTAAAGACAAGCACTCCACCTTGGGAGGCCGACACTTCGTGCCCCCCACTTCCGCTCCCTGTAAGCGGAGACACCAGATGAGAGCAGCGCCTCAGCCTGGGTCCTCAGCTGATCAGCTGTATTCCCTTCAAATGCATTGCCTGGGCAATACGGGGTGCTGCGGCTATGTCACACATGCCCCAGCCGCCTTGGGCCATCCGAGGCCGGAGACCCGCTTCCTTTGTTCTCAGCTCCCGGAGCAGGATTGGATTCACAGCAGACCTCAGAGATCCCCGCAGCTTGCGTGCTCCCACTGACAGGTGGAAGATTCTGCCTGTGTTGTTCCAACTACTCTGTTGTTTGCACCTGGTAGTGTAAACTGGTCAGCGATACCGTGACTGCCCAATCCAACACAAGAGTTTTTTGGCACTCCAGAGTTTACAAATCTTGCCTTTTTGCTTAACTTAAACAAAATGCTTTGAACGCGATTGTTCTTTCGGCACTCCAGAGTTTGCTAATCTTGCATTTTTGCCTACTTAGACAAAACGCTTTGAACGTGAGTGTCCCTTCGACACTCAAGTACTTTTGAACACCGTAATTCTTGGTTTTCTGTAAATGTGCACATCTTGAGAAATGTATGTGACATTATTACCCTTTTGGTCTTGTTTTGCTAATAATACAGACAACTATTTTTATATATTTGTGTTGAGTCTTTTTGTGGTGTATTCATTGTGTTACTGTGTGTGTATTGCACAAATACTTTACACATTGCCTCTTTAGATAAGCCTGAGTGCTCTGTGCCAAGCTACAAGAGGGTGAGCACAGGTTATTTTTTAGTGTGTACGTAGCCTACCCTGACTAGAGTGGTGGTTCCGGCCTGCCTTGGTGTATACCTCAGCCAACCAGGAATTCCATTTCTAACAGTTGGGTTCTATTTAACACCCGATACAGATATTAGGTCTGCTAATGTAATTACCACATTTACACACACTACAAATGAATTAACAATCTAGGTTTCTGGCTAGAAAAGGATCTTTCCATGATTACACAGGCTAAGAAAGTCGCAGCTACCTGTTTCGGACTACTTAGAAATCTCTGAAAAATTCTAGATAGGATCCCTACAGCTCAGGAAGACAGTAGTCCATTCCTTGGTTACCTCGCGGCTGGATTATGGAAACTCACTATTCCTGGGGGCACCAAAATATGTGACCCACAGACTGCAGGTGGTCCAGAACGCAGCAGCAAGGCTGCTGTGCAATGTTCCGACGTGGAAGTTGGTAAAAAAGCACCTAAAGGAGCTACGTTGGCTCCCAGTAGAGGCCAGAATCAAATTCAAGACTCTGGTCATGACCCACAGAGCTCTATATAATAGGGGTCCCAGGAAAATCAAGAGTATAGTATCCCCTTACATTACAAACAGGCATTTGCATTCAACTCTAAGGAACTTCTAAAATCAACAAAGGCCAGGAGGAAGAGGTGGGGAGGAAGATCCTTCTCCTACCTTGCTCCCAAACTCTGGAACTCTCTACCACGGGAATATCGGATATTGGACAAAGAATTGCAGTTCCGCAAAACAATTAAAACATGGCTGTTCAAGCAATATCTTTAATGCTTATCTGACCTCAACCAACTACGTGTCTCTTAGCGCTGGGAAGCCTTAGGGCAGCCATGCGCTCTATAAATCCCAATATAATAATAATGTATTAAGAGCAATTGAAAGCATCATTAGCAAGAAACAAGAGAGATGATTACACAGCTTGCGTTTATTCTAGCTTAGTGCAAGAATACACAGTAATGGATGCAAAAGATTGTTATGTTTGCGCCGACTTACCGTCATCAGCAGCAGAAGAATTTACATACCATCATATTCCATTGTCCTAGGCAGTTTCATGCAGTATATTGCTTACATTTGTATATAGGTGCACGTATTTTGAATATTTTTATTGGAACTATGATCAAATACTTTCCAGAGTAACACTAGTACAAAGCAGGAATTTAAACCCACAAGCAAAAGAAACAGACACAGCTTGGTATTATTTTAGACTGTCTATGCCCATTTATAGTTTTAAGGCTTACCAGAACAATTTAACCTGTTTGAAGAGACCACCATAGAAAGTCTTTATCTTTCTTTCTCTATGAATTCTCCCATTTCTCTATGGGAGCCTGTGCTGCGGCCGTAAACAAGCCGTATCCCAAGCTCCCATAGAGAAATGGGAGAATCTGTTCATCCCTGCACCACACGGCAGGCACCTCAAGGTGCCTGCCACACAGTGCAGGGCTCAACAGGGGGGCACCATAGATGCTCCCTCGGCTCCCAACCGGAGGCCGCAGGGAGAAGGGGACCCTGCTAGGAGCCCCCAAAGTTGCTTTATGACAGGCTTTCCATGTTGGGATGCCTGACATGGAAAGCCTGTTGGAAACCTACATCGTAATCCTGACGGCAGAAACTCCGTCTATAGGAATTACGGTGTGGCCTCTGAAAGGCCGACGGGCTCCTTGAGCCCATTGGAATCCAGCCGGAATGACCGGCCGGTTTCACTTTCGACCGCCTGCATCGTAATGCAGCAGTCGAAAGTGAAAGCCACAATGTGGCTCAGAAAGCCAGACTTTCCAAGTCTCGTTGTAATGAGGCCCTAAGTATTAGGCCTCAAAATGCCTAAAGCAAGCTTCATTTTACAAGTGGCTTAATCAAATGTGATGAGAAGTGCATAAAATGTTTAAAAGCTGACCTTACCCCGACATGCCTTTAATAAAAGCTTCACATCACTTTGCAGAATGTTTCTGATTGATAATAATGCTTTGAATATGTTTGCGAGAAGCACTTTATAAAATGCATGAATACAAATGTTGATCCTTTTTAACATATTTTTCCCATTTTATAATGGAAAGATGTGGTGCTGAATAATATTCGTTGCAGTTGATATTTCAATTACACATAGCCTATTGTTTAGCTAACATACAGTTTATTTTATTAGAAGGTCGGTCATGATCATGGGGATGGAGGTCTAGGATCAAAGGGGTCATAAGTAGACATAGTTTTCATACTTCATGATCATTCTTCATGATAGTTCTCTGTAGTTTAATGTGTAGAATCGTGAAAAAGGAAGAGGACAGTCTGGTCTCAGCAGAATACCAAAAGCTGATTGGTTGAGAGGAGAAGAAGATACAAGTTGGACCACAACATTCTTTTCGACTGTCTAGAGTAGGTTAACACACTCTTATCCCACTTCTTTTCCAAACGCTTTTCCTTTATGCTGCTGCCCATTCACCATATCCATTCTAAAGCTGAATGCTAATGGCTTTATGCTGAAGGCTAACACTGATCTGCCATACTTTTCCGACATTTTGCTGATTGGAGTTGCTACTGCAGGATTATTTTGCTTAATTGCTGAGACTCTACTTTTTTTTAGTTTTTTTAACCTCTCTTTATTGGACGTTTGGTTGTTATTGACTGACTGATTGCATTTTGAGTTTCATGCTCTATCTCACTCTTCTCTCTTCTTCTTGAACTCTTTATGAGTTCCTGCTAAAACCATTTTTTGCCCCTTCCTAGAATAGGGATTCTTTCTTTTATGGAACGTGCTTGATTAATTTTTTTTATAATTTGTTCTAACCATATTTTTATGATCACTTCTGTAATTTGACTGATACATGTAACTAACTGAATAAAGAGGAAAAAGATAACTTATTAAACTTTTTAATGAAAATAAAACCGTTGAAACTTATCAAGACTCATTATTGACTGAACTTAGAAATAGTATTGTCATTATGATTTTTATGATTTTTGTTCCTGATCTTCTCATACACGACAGCAAAGGTCTGTTGCCGAGATGTAACAACACTTACTGGGCATGGATCAACCCTGTTGGGTGAGATAAAGATGCTAAGCCATTTTAATTTAAATTGATTCTCGATCCAGCACACAACCAAATTCTGATTCAGTATTTAGAATTGGGGTGTTTAGGGCATCCCTTCCAAATACTGAATTAGAATGCTATGTATTAATGTTTTGCGAACGAAATCTGGTCTTAAAACATTAATACAAACTACAAACATGTTGTGGTAACACATTCGATAATAGGAAGGAGTTCTCTTGCAATCCCATTCCCTTTGTAAATATAAAAAAAATGTTTGATTAAGGAAGGCAGTGGTCCACGGTTTCACTGTGTCTTAAAAATAAAGAAATAAACCTTTATTTTGTAATGCAGTCCTATTTCATTTAAGGAAAACAAGCTGCATCCCTGCAATGGCTGAGATTCATAGTTGTTTACAATTTGCGACCTACATCATTAATATTTATGAGGTAGGTCAAATTGTGACCCACTACGAATCAGTAATTTGCAAAGCAACCTATTAGTACATGGGTTAGTTCGGAAAATTACCACACTGGTCGCAAAAATACTGGTCGTAAATTGTGGCCAGCATTTTGCAACCTGTTGCACATAGTGCATTACAGATGAAAGCAAAATGATTGGTAGAACTGAATATTACAAAGAAGTCATTAAATAGCACTAAAACAATGGATTTCAATATGCAATAGAAGTAAAAAAAAGTTCTAATTAAGTGGAGCATGAAACATAAACTATTCTAGGCAAGTAACAATTACTTTTATGTACATTTCTAATTTAGTTCTCTTCTGGGTTTGAGCATTAAGCATTCTCTCCCAACTGAGTTTTTGGTGGAAATATTTATAAATGATGCATTTTTTGTTAGCAGGAAATGCTAGTTTTGTTTGTTAACACATTTCTGGATTTAAAAACTATTTTAAAGGGGGAAAGGTTGCAGCTCCTCAATGGGTTTTTTACCATAATGATAAATAGTACCCTTCATGTCACTCTCTGCAGCTTCAGCTGGCAACCCACGAGAGTGGTGCGCCAGGCAAATGGGTGGTGGGTGGGTGCAATCATGCGTGGCCAATCAATCAATGAGCATTTGCATAGCACAGCACTGTCACTCCTATAGGACACTTTACCCCGCATGCTTTTACAACGCCTGCCATTACCCCGCATTTTTTACTCCGCAAAATCTTTTACAACGCAGGGCTTTACAACGCAATCCATGACAACGCATTCCCCATTACAATGCAATTTACTATTCGAACTCCACCGGGGCGTTACTTTGGGGAATGCTTTATAATGGTTTGCAGTGTAAAGCTCTGCGTTGTAAAAGGTTTTGCGGAGTAAAAAATACAGGGTAATGGCATGCATTGTAACGCATTCATTGTAAAGGATGTTTGCCATCTGGGCGCTGTGGATGTGACATCTCCGTCGAGGAGCCAGAACAGAAACAAGCAGAAAGAAACTAGAAAAAAGAGGAAAAATGAAGGTCAGAAATTAGCAGAACGAGGAAATAGGAAGGTCAAAAATTAGCAGAAAGAGAAAAAATAAAGGCCGAAACGAGCAGAGAGGGAACCAATAATGGGCAAAAATTAGCAGAAAGAGGACCAATAAGGGGCAGAAATTAGCAGAAAGTGGCAAAATAAAGGTCAGAAACAAGCAAAAAGAGGCAAAATAAAGGTCAGAAATGTGAAAAAAGACGCAAAATAAAGGTCAGAAACTAGAAGAAAGAGGCTAAATAAAGGTCTGAAACGAGCAAGAAGAGGAAAAATACTGGGTAGAAAGAGGAAAAATAAAGGCCAGAAACAAGACGAAAGAGGCAAAATAAAGGTCAGAAAGGAGAAGAAAGAGGCAAAATAATGGGCAGAACAAGCAGAGAGAGTATTCACCCACTCCGATGGCTCGCCTCCTCCGGTCCTCTGCCTCAGTAAGTCGGCGCAGGAAGCTTGGAGCAGCTAAATTCGCATTGCTAATTCAGACGCTGCTATCAAGCTGCTGATAATGTTCAGCAGCATGAGAGCAGTGCCAGAATTGGCTGGAGTGGGCTGCCAAAAAGCTCCTACAGACACGGTGTGCCTGTTCTCCACCCAGCTGTCTGAGACAGCTGGGTGGAGAGGTTTACACTGTGCATGTCAGGCTGGCCGTCGCAAGACAGCTATCCAAAGTGACATGCCAAGTGTAAACTGTTGGAGTGAGCACCACTCCCCTGCTGCCAGTCAGCAGCAGTTGCCCTGCCCCCAAACACCGTCGCAGGCTAGGGAAAGGGAAAAATAAAATGGTGATAAATTCAATTTATTACCATTTTATTTTTTACCTTTGCAGCGCTTGCAGGAGGGGGAGGACGCTCCTCTGCCCTAAAAGAGGGACCGTCGCTGACACTCTGCAGTGATATTTGTCAAACCGTGGCACACTTTAAAGGCCACTTTACAGAGAGAGATGTAGGCTGCAATTTATTGGACATATTAGAGGCAAATTATTAATTTAAATGACTTTAAGACAAATGGGATTTATTGGACTACCCCACTCAAGAATTTTGGGGAAATTTAGAAGCAAATGGTGCATTTATAAGCATATGAGTGACACCGGTTAAACTTGTTAAGATGTGAATACCATTCAAAGAACTATGGGGCAACTTAATGACACAGTGTATATTTTAATAGGCAGACCTAGTAATACTGGCCGATAAGTGTTACGATTTAAATACCCCTTTACAAGGAATCTTGAGGTTCTCCTTATATTAATTGTCAGTTAGTGTAGATTAAGAATCGACTTTTTGATTAAATCTGTCATCTTGTTTATACTCTAAGATTTAAAGAAAATGAATAAGGACGTACCTATGTTATCCCTCCAAGGAACATTGGGAACATAGTGAAAGATGGTGTATTTAAAGTACATTACATCCATAACACTGTCAGTGTTTTTTACTAAACAAAGCACCTTTATAGAACAGAGGGGTGTTCTCCAATAAATTATTATGCAATTTTGTGGCATATGGTCTTTTTTTTCCTTTTAGGTCAATGATGTAGAGTGCCACACTGCCTCTACAATAAGAGTTTCCACCAGTACTTGCTGAGGGTCGGGCTTGGATGGCAGTAATAAATAAAAGGGCAAGCGGTCGCTCTGGGACTTTGTCCAGACCTAAACCTGAGTGTGCATGTGTGTCTGTTTGGGGATCCAGGGAGAGAGGCCTAACCACACAGCCTGGTACAGACTAACCCGCTACACTGGCACCAAGTGCGGTGCAAACTTGTATGCTCTCGCCTTGGCCTCCTGCACTTCTCCTCTGCTACCAACGGTGGGTCGTCCTGCCCTCCCACGCCTCGACTTCGGCTCGGCATGCTTGGAACAAAACAATGATGGTAGTACACCCAGCCTGTGTGTGCAGCTCGGCCAAGCATCTCCAAATCTGCCCCATGCACCTGCAACGACAATTGTCGATTGGACTTGCAGCTCCTGGAGCCTGCCGTCATCCTTGGGGCTCCCACTGTGCAGAGCCACCAGCTTCCTTTGCTGCGGCTGCCTGGCTTTGCTCCTGCATGCAGCCCCACCTGCTGCCTCCACGCTCTCAGCCTGCTGCAGCCCGGTGAGTTGGTGTGGGCTCTACGGGACTTGTGCTCAGAGCTTGTTCACGTTCTTCCTTTTTATTTTATTTAAATTTTTATTTTAGACATATATTCAACATACAAGGGCAAAAAAAAAAAAATATATATACATTAGATGTCACATTTTACTCCCTCCCGCTCTCTATCCCACCCCCTACGTTAACCCCCTCCCTCATAATCCAAAAGATAATTGAACTTAACATTCCTTTGAAGCACACCTAAACTTAATTTTAAGTATAAATAAAATAGAGACAAAAATAACAAATATTGTCACAAGACTTCACACAATGATTGTGCTATCCTAAACTAATTTCCATTGGACCAGCGTCCCCATTAATCCATCTGATTACTGGCGCCCAGATTTCAGATCCTTTTTTTGCTGCCCTATGTCCCCTCCGTTTGTACACAGCTATCTCCCACCGGTATACTGCTAACAATTTACCAAGCCAACAGTGTACAGAAGGAGGATCTTGATCTAGCCAGGCACTGGCCAAGCAGAGCCTGAGCACAGCCATGGCTGTGAACACCATAATCCGATTTGGCTCAGCCATTTCCTGGTTACTCACCCCGAGAATAATCACTTGAGGAGTAAGATCCACCCCATATCCCAACATATTTCGGAGCCGTTTGTCAATCTCGGTTTGAAGAAAAGCGAGTCTAGGACATGTAGCAAACATATGCACGCTATCAGCGGCTAGAGCTCCAAATCGAGAGCAGTGCACACCTGAGACCCCCCCATCTAAAAATTCGTGCTGGTGTAATATATAAATTGAGCCAAGTTTTAAAACATTGTACTTGCAAATTAGCCGAAATAAATGCTGTCTGACTTAACAGGAGGGAGTCCTCACATTCCTCTGTCCCCGCTTGCAGGAGATCCTGCCAGCGATTTGTGTGTTTGGATAAATCGTCTCCCATTTCTTTATTAAGTAGTTTATATATTGTAGACAGTGTTGGCTGAGCCCCCAGTACAATGTCCAATAAAGGAACTTTACTGCAGCCAGCTACTTTCTTAGTCAGGAAATCCCTTAACTGTAAATATTTTAAAAAGTGATTATTCCCTATCCCAAATTTCCTTTTAATTGTATCAAACGAAAAAATCTTCTTGTCTTCGATTAGATCCCCCAAGTATCTCACTCCTCTTTCGGCCCAGCATCTCATATATCCATCGTGAAATATGGCTGGAAGTAAATCATTGTTAACCAAGGGGGTATATCTGTGAACTCTTCCCATACTCAGCTTCTTTCGGACTGCGGTCCAGACCCTGAAAGCTCCCAGCAATATCTTAAATTTAACCCTTTTCAAATAAGCGAAATCAATATGTCACATAAGACAGTCTCTAGCCTCTATCCCATATATTAATTCATATATAGAAATGTTTGATGCTTCCCTCATCTCGCTGTTATCTCTTCCCAACAGATCGGCCATTTGCTGTATAGCTGCAGCCCAATAATACAATTGAAAGTTTGGAACTGACCAACCCCCGCGGTCTCTTGGCAGAGTCATATATTTTAAGGCTCTCCGAGGGCGCTGTCCGGCCCACAAAAATCTAGAGATCAACTAATTTAAAGATAAAAACCATGATTTATTTATTTCAACTGGGATGGCTCTAAAAAAATATAGGATTTTTGGCAGAAATAACATTTTAATAACGTTGCTCCTACCTAACAGTGTAGGCGGCACCCTGAAATATTGCCAAAGTGATTTGCCTCCCTTTCTATCTCCACAATGGCATCTCGCGGGTTAGATGTAACTATTGCCAAGTCGTCCGCATAGGCTAAGATCTTAGTATCTCCTCCTTTAGTGTGTATAGCCTGGATCTTTTCGTTCTCCTCTATTTTCCTGATTAAGGGAAAGGGCAAACAATAGAGGAGAACAGGGACAGCCCTGTTGCGTGCCTCGTGTAATCTTGATTATATCGGACGTAGAACCCATCATAGCTATTCTGGCAGTAGGTTCCCGATACATAATCTGAATAGCTCTGATAAGCCCCTTACCCAGCCCCTTTCTCTCCATAATTGCCCATAAGAAAGGCCAGGAGACCCTATCAAATGCTTTTTCTGCGTCAAAAAGTTTAAAGACATAGGGTCTACGGTAACCTTGGTGGAATCAAATAGGGCAATGGCCCGTCGGATATGTTCTGTCATGCCCCGGCCGGGGACAAATCCATGTTGGTAGGGAGAGAGTAGTTTCTTAATAACTGAGGCTAGCCTATTGGCAAGAATTTTAGCATAAATCTTTGTGTCACTATTGACCAAAGTAATTGGTCGATATGAACCCAATTCACTGATAGGTTTGCCTTTTTTCGGGAGCACGGCTATATTAGCTAGTTTCCAGGATTCAGGGACCTCCTCACCTGATTGTGCCCTTAAAAATATCTCTTGCATAATTTCCATTAGCTGTACCATCAAATTTCCTATAGAATTCCCCCGGTATCAGGTCAGTGCCAACAGCTTTACCTGATGGTAAAGATTCAATCGCCTTTTATACCTCTTCAACTTTTATAGGTATTTCTAAGATTTCTTTCTCCTCAGGGGAAAGCTGTTCCAAAGTTAGCCCATTCAAATATTCCTCTATTTCTCTATCCCCTATATGGAGGTCCTCTGTGTATAACTTCTGGTGAAATTTTTGGAACACAGAAAGGACAGCTGCCGGCTCAGTAACCAAACCGGTACTCGGGTGTCTAATTTCAACGATTCGGGATTGTACCACCTTTTCTCTAGTACGGACTGCCAGCATGTGGCCTACCCTTTCATTACTCTCATATGCCCTATTACGCCAAGCCATGTACCTGCCTGCGGCTTTCTTGATTGAAATCTCTGTAATTGCCGACCTGGCGAGTAAAATCCTAGATTGAGCTGTCTCGGAATCTCCCCCATTAGAGATAACATCTATCAAATGTGTTTCCGCCCTTCCCAGTTCATCATACAGTGCGTGTAACAAATTATTTTCTTTCTTTTGACTCTCCCAGCCATACTTAGATGTTTCCCCCCTGACGCCAGCCTTGAGAGTATCCCAGACTACATGAGTGCTGGTGCTCCCTAGGTTCTCTTCAATAATCCTGGGAATCCACATCTTCATGTGCTGTACATAGCCTTCCTCGCTGAGTAAAGCCCTGTTAAATGTCCAGCGTGCCGGTAGAGATTTAATCTGAATATTTATTTCCAGCACCAGAGGGTTGCGATCGGACATAACTCTAGGGTATTTGTATATTATACATCCCTGCAGCAGCTCCTGTGACACACAGAAATAGTCGAATCTTGCGTGCGTTTGATGTGCAGCAGAAAAATACGTGAAACCTGGGTTCTTAAATTCTTGCTTTGCCCAAACATTCGACAACCCATGAAGAAGCCTTAGCTGTAACAGAGACTGGAAGACTTTGGGTTTACGACCTTGATACACTGCCCCCGTTTGATTAGAGGTTTGACAGCTCATATTGATATTAAAATCCTCACAAATGATAAGCGGAAGGGGCCACCCGACTAATTCCACATTCAACCACTCGAACAATGCTGGATCAT
The DNA here is from genome assembly GCA_963921515.1 of Calotriton arnoldi. Lineage (NCBI taxonomy): Eukaryota > Metazoa > Chordata > Amphibia > Caudata > Salamandridae > Calotriton > Calotriton arnoldi. Next base: position 12,888 of record CAWUFW010023375.1, read on the forward strand.
CAAGTACCGAGCCATAGACCGAGCATAGTGTAAACATGTTATTATCTAGACAACACTGAGGGCCTGATTCACAGAACTAACTTACGTCAAAACGTAAACGTAAACGTAAACGTAAAGTTAGTACTTTTAGGTATTCACAGAATACACTTACTCATTTTGGTATTCACAGAATGAACTTACTCATTTCGGTATTCACAGAAGTTAGTAGTCCTAACTTTAGGACTACTAACTTCTGTGAATACCGAAATGAGTAAGTTCATTCTGTGAATACCAAAATGAGTAAGTGTATTCTGTGAATACCTAAAAAGTACTAACTTTACGTTTACGTTTACGTTTTTGACGTAAGTTAGTTCTGTGAATCAGGCCCAGTGTGATTACCCATCTTCCCATTTTATCGGAACTAGATCGTGAAAACCTGGCTAGACCTTTCCGTGCCATTACTGCCACCCCTCTTGTCCTTGTATCCTGCATAGTGCTAGAAATCAATTGGTACCCTGCCAACTCCACTGCCTCCCATCTACAGGCTTCGATATGAGTTTCCTGAAGGCAGATAATATCGGCCTTCAAGATCTGGACATCCAAACTGACTCTCCGTCTCTTTTGAGGGTTATTTAATCCGCAAATGTTAATTGAAGCTATTCTGAGCTTACCCATTAGTAAATGAGTTCGGTTCGAACACCATGTGGCATAACCATACCAATTTCCATATACTTCTCACAATTATCACAGAAGCCTGCCCATTTATTTTCTTTTGGATCCCTCCCTCCCCAACCCACTCAATAAGGCAAAAAAGGTCCATAGACCCTTGTGATGCCTCCTGCATTCCGCTGTGCCCCTAGCCGCTCCCCCGCCTAAGTTTAAATAAAAAAAGAGGAAAAGAACCCAAAAAAAAAAGAAAAGAAGAAGAGATAATCCTAATGAAACATGTCTCCCCCAATCATCCTGTATGCAAAAGACATAGAGACATAAAGAAACCGAAAAGTTTAGTCCTTATATTGTTCTCTTATCTGCGTGAAAGTTCCTGCATATGCTCCTGGGCTTGTATCTCTGAGGTAAATACCCTGATTGTGCCCTTACAGATGACCTTGAGTTGGGCAGGATTCATTAAAAAGACCTCGCAGCCCAACTTCTGGAAGGGGGGGATCAGCTGTCGGAGCCTCCATCGTCTTTCCACCGTCGTGTGGCAAAAGTCCGGTTGCACAAAGAAGGAGTGCCCCTCGGCTACTCGCCTTGCATCAGGTCTGGCTTTCTCTAATATTGCCTGGCGTAGGAGGAAATTTCCAAAGAATATGAGAATAGCTCTGGGTTTCTCGTTTTGTCCTGCACTCTTCTTCCTCATCAGCGGTAGTAGCGGCTCGTGGAGGGAGTGCTGCGGGGAGGTGGGTGGGGGAGGAGCAGGGTGGGGGTAGTAAACTACGGCATACGGCTGAACAGAGGTAAGTAAACAAATAAGTAAATAAAACAAATTTTGTTGCACGCGCTGCATCGCATTTGACAATGCAGCGCGCGCAATGAAATTCGTTTTATTTATTTATTTGTTTACTTACCTCTGTTCGGCCGTATGCCGTAGTTTACTACCCCACCCTGCTCCTCCCCCACCCCGCCCCACCGCCACGCAGCTCTCCCTCCACGAGCCGCTACTGATCAGCGGGAATCTATGCACCCTCTGCACCTCTGATTCCCAGTTCCAGTGTGCAAGTTCCCGGAAGGCCCCCTTAAATAGTCTTAGAACAAATCCGCGTATGTCATCCCCTTCCACATTTTCCTCTATGCCTAGTAGTCGCAGGATATTTCTCCGTTGCCTGTTTTCAAAATCCTCCAGTTTCCAGAGATGTGTTGTCCTGTACTCTCAGCCCAGACCTCCAGCCCCACGACACGCTCCTCTAAAACAGTAGTGCGCTCCGAGATTTCTGAACAAACTTTATTAACTTTGCCAATGGCCCCCTGAAGTTTCTTTGTCGCCATATGAGCCCTTTTGTGCTCATGACGGGCTTCCGCCTGAATCTGCTTAAGCGTAGAATAGATTAACCCCGTAGATGGAGGAGATTCCGTCTTACTTTCGGACTCTACAGAACATTAAGGAGCGTCGAGCTGAATATCATTCACATCTTACTCCTCGGTTTCTATCCCAAAATGGGTGGTGGAGTAGTCCCATTTTAGCTGGCTTGTCTGGCTGTTATCGAAGTTTGAGCCCTTGTCTTTACCTGCACCTCTAGTGCTTCTCCTTTTAGTGCGATTAGGTGCTCACCTTTGAGTATTGGGTCTCGGGGGGGGGGCTGCCACTATCCTCTCCTGTGACTTCAGGGTCTGTACCCTCGACTTCACTGGTGTTGGTAAGTTCAGACTCATCTGTCAAAGAATAAAATTTGTCTCCATCTGGAGTCCCTGTAGTCTTGACATACATATGGGCGGTAGCAGCAATATTGGGATCCAAGGAGCTTATCCCGCTTTGCACCTCTGGCATAGTAGCGCTTTCTTGGAGGCAGTTCTTACCTTCCTTCCTTATCTCAGTATCAATATTTGGCTCAATAATAGTAATGCTTGCGTTCTTCATGGGGACATTCGCAGTGGCCTCCGTGCATCGAAACTTGTGTGCCCCAGCTGTGAGTGCTGCCTGCAGCCGAGTTGGCCCCCTTGGCCTGTTCCCATGGCTGTTCTGTCCTGCGTTCTGCTGGAGGGGCTGGTTGATGTGCCCCTTGCCATTACCACCTGCACAGATATCTACTCACCTTGTGTGCTGTCCTTGTCTGGGTGTGCAGCCCTCCTCCATCTTCTCTTCATGTTTCCTGCCAGGACGTTCCAGTGGGGAGGACTCCACTTCTGAGGAAATGAGAGACTGCGGTCTTTGACAGTGAGTACCTACCTGTCTTGTGTTCCGCCCACTGACTATAATCATTGCTTCACGCTCCTACCCTGCTGCACTCTGCTCGCCAAAATTGCCATGCAGTTTGCCACAAGCTCCAATCACACTACAAGCGTCCTTCCTTGAGCCTGAAGCTCTGACACCATGAGTGACCCTCAACTGAATGTTTATCCTCCAGCCCCGGCACAAACTGACTGGCCCCAAATGCTCACACATCCATGACACCATTGCCGCCGTTCAGTGAACTGTCTGATCCTGCAAGATGGGGTTCCTGGATTGAGCGCCTACAGCACTACTTCCGGCTGACACGGGGCACAGATGAGGCCATGGAACGATCCCTGCTCTTACACTTTGGGGGGGGCTGAGCTATAGGATCTCTTTGAGACATTGCTAAATACAGGGGGTTACTCCGATTTCGATGCTGCTGTTTGGGCATTCCACCACCAGTTTGACCCCCAACTCAACCCTGATTATGAACGATTTAAACTGTGCCAGGTCACTCAATTGAGTACTGAGCCAGTGGATATGTTTTAAGCTCTGCTGATGAAGCTCGCAAACACCTGCACCAACATAAACCAACATAGTTCTATTGTGTCTGATACTTCGCCAGCCAAGAATCTCGCTAGATGGCATTCTCATTCTGGCCCGTTCCCTCTAACTGTTGAATGCCCATGCGGATGAGATGGAGGTGGCCTGGGACAAGGCGGTGTCCCCCTCAGTCCCTCAAAAAGCTTGAACTGTCAAGATAGAGTGCGTTGACTCCATGCAACGATGGCTGGGGACCATGCGTCAAGGATCAGCCACAAAGCCTCGGAGCGGCTGCAGAAATTGTGGACTCGGACACAAAGTGGCTGGTGCATGCACAGCAAAAGGGAAGACATGCTCAAAATGAGGGAAGGGCAACCACTTTGCGAAAGTATGTCACAGAGACCGACCGCGAGTGGCATCTGAGCAGTACAAAAGACCCTCAGTGGCCCCACGTCAGCTCTCACTGGATGACCCCACTGAGGTAGGACAGCCTAGAAGCTGCAGACCGGACAACCCTCTGGACAAAGACGAATATGATGTCTTTGTGATATCCTTTGCAGGACATTCAGGGCTCAAGAGGTGACCTCCTCCCACGTGCGTAATCCATATCTGTGGCACTCTTGCAAAAGCTCTCATCAACACTGAGGCATCAGAGAACATGATGTACTTCACACAGTTTGAACTGTTATCACCACGCCCGCCACTGGCCCCCAGTTGTGCAAAGATCTACACATATGGAGCAATGGAGCCTCTACCACTCCGGGGAACAATTGCCGTCAACATCACTAGCGACGGGCGTTCCACGAAAGCGAAGTTCCATGCCACTGAGGGTGAGAAAGGGACACTGCTCAGATGTCATACAGCGGAGGACTTCGAGCTAGTGTTCTTTGCAAAGCAAGAGCATGAATCACATGCCGATGCCCTCCTAGCTGAGTTCCCGCAACTCTTTCGTGGCCCAGGGAAGCTCAAATTAGAGCCAATCAAGCTACACATTGATGAGGCCATCTGGCCCTGAGACATCGGAGGGTTCTCTTCCATCTGCGGCTGCAGGTGGAACGAGAGGTAAAGGCACCGGAAGAGCTCGGGGTCATTGAAGTGTCTGGCCCCACGCCCTGGGTATTGCCAATGGTCATCGCGCCAAAACCTAAGCAGCTGGCCTCTGTGTCGACAAGAGGCTCCCAAATCAAGTTATAAGGCGGGAGCGTTACATAACACAAATGATGGATGACATGATAGCTGACCTCAACAGGGCGAAATGGTTCTCGAAGCTAGGCCTAAACTCTGGGTATCATCAACAGGAACTGGCCCCTGAGAGTCACTACATAGCGACTTTCTCCACTCATGTCAGCGTTCGGAGATACAAGAAGCTGAGCTTCGGCATGTCGTCAGCGTCGGAGATGTTCCAGAATGCCATCAAGGACACCCTCTACGGATTACAAGGGATTATAAACCTGAGTGACGACATCCTCATATACTCAGAAAGCTTAGAGGAACACCATGTCCGTTTGAGGGCCATCCTTCAATGTCTCGCCGACAGCAGTCTGACGCTGCATAAAACAAAATGTTCCTTCTACCAAAACTCAGTGGATTTCTTTGGATATATTTTCTCCCAAGAAGAATTCCAGGTTGGCCCACAAAAAGCGGTTGCGACCCAGGCAGCAACAGTGCCACAGAACTCCACAGAAGTCTGCAGCTTCCTTGGAATGGTGACGTACTGTGGAAGATTCAACCCGAATCTTGAGACCATGTCAGAGCCGTTACGGACCCTCACTCGAACCACCGTTCCCTGGGACTGGAGTCCTGAAGCCTAGAAGGCTTTCCAATCCATAAAAGAGGCCCTTTTCAACAAGGTCACCATGGCCTTTTTTCCACATGCAGAGGAAAACGGAGCTGATAGTGGACGCCAGTGCAGTCCTCCTGCAGGAGGGGTTAGACAGAGAATGGGTCCCCGTGGTGTATGCCAGTCGGGCATTGTCTGAAACGGAAACCCGCTACGCTCAAATTGCATGCAAAGCCTTGGCCATCAAATGGGCATATGCAAAAGAAACAATTGATGGACGGAATGCTGAACAATGCAAACATTCACCCCCAGTCACAAGGATCTGGGCTAAATCCATCATTCTTTTGCTCACCACACCACCCCAGTTTGGACCTAGCCATATGCAAATCAGTCTTGACACTGTTCCTTGTGGGAACAGTCCAGCCCGAACTGCCAAGCCAGGCCCTCCCTGGACCGGAAACAAGCATCCTGGGACCGGTTTCAGGGCATCACCCTTCATCAGCCAGGCTAGCTTGAATCCAGTGGTGTAGTGAGCACGGGACCCACGTCTGGGCATACCCTTCCCACTTAGGGCGACATATGCAAAAGAAACAATTGATGGACGGAATGCTGAACAATGCAAACATTCACCCCCAGTCACAAGGATCTGGGTTAAATCCATCATTCTTTTGCTCACCACACCACCCCAGTTTGGACCCAGCCATATGCAAATCTGTCTTGACCCTGTTCCTTGTGGGAGCAGTCCAGCCCGAACTGCCAAGCCAGGTCCTCCCTGGACCGGAAACAAGCATCCTGGGACTGGTTTCAGGGCATCACCCTTCATCAGCCAGGCTAGCTTGAATCCAGTGGTGTAGTGAGCACGGGACCCTCGTCTGGGCATACCCTTCCCACTTAGGGCGACATATGCAAAAGAAACAATTGATGGACGGAATGCTGAACAATGCAAACATTCATCCCCAGTCACAAGATCTGGGTTAAATCCATCATTCTTTTGCTCACCACACCACCCCAGTTTGGACCCAGCAAATCAGTCTTGACCCTGTTCCTTGTGGGAGCAGTCCAGCCCGAACTGCCAAGCCAGGTCCTCCCTGGACTGGAACCAAGCATCCTAGGACCGGTTTCGGGGTTTCACCCTTCTTCAGCCAGGATAGCTTGACTCCAGTGGCATGGAGAGCACGGAACCCACGTTTGGGCATACCTGTCCCACTCGGGGTGACAAATGCAAAAACAACATTTGATGGACAGAATGCAGAACAATGTCATACATTCACCCCAGTACAGAGATCTGGGCCTAAATCCATTGTTTTTTTGCTCACCATGCCATTCCAGTTTGAACCCAGCCATATGCAAATCAGTCTTGACCCTGTGCCCAAAGGGAACAGTCCAGCCCGAACTGCCAGGCCAGGTTCTCCCTGGATTGGAACCAAGCATCCTAGGACCGGTTTCGGGGTTTCACCCCTCTTCAGCCAGGATAGCTTGACTCCAGTGGCATGGAGAGCATGGGACCCACGTCTGGGCAGTTCGGGCTGGACTGTTCCCACAAGGAACAGGGTCAAGACTGATTGAATGTATGACATTGTTCTGCATTCTGTCCATCAATTGTTGTTTTTGCATTTGTCACCCCGAGTGGGACGGGTATGCCCAGACGTGGGTCCCATGCTCTCCATGCCACTGGAGTCAAGCTATCCTGGCTGAAGAGGGGTGAAACCCCGAAACCGGTCGTAGGATGCTTGGTTCCAGTCCAGGGAGGACCTGGCCTGGCAGTTCGGACTGGACTGTTCCCATTGGGCACAGGGTCAAGACTGATTTGCGTATGGCTGGGTTCAAACTGGAATGGCATGGTGAGCAAAAAAACGATGGATTTAGGCCCAGATCTCTGTACTGGGGTGAATGTATGACATTGTTCTGCATTCTGTCCATCAATTCTTGTTTTTGCATCAAGTGGTCATACCAACATTTGTCATCTATACCTGTGCAGTCATAAATTCACCATTGTAACTGACCACAAACTGCTCCTTCCTCTGTTTGCTGGCAACAACCGATAATACCCTCCACGGATCGAAAGATGGGCCGTCCAACTGCAGCCATATGCATTTGAGGTGATCTATCAGCCCAAGACTAATACTCCTGCTGATTACCTTTCTCGGCACCCGCCACCTCGGAGACACGAAACCCCACAGCCGATGAGAAAGGAACGGAGGGCTTCATAAAAATGACAATGAAGGAAGCATGCCCCAAAGATCTGACACTTCAGGAAACTTGCGAAGCCTACTGGCCAACAGACAATGGCAATGCTTCCTAGATGGGGTTCAAAGCCTGACACTGGATGAGAGAGCGGTCCGACAGCAACTATGGAGGGTGAGAAGTGAGCTCAGGGAAAGCTTGGATGGTCTGCTGCTGAGAGGACAGCTGATCATGGTGCTCAAAAGTCTCTGGGTTTGTGTGGTTGACCTGGCACACCAGGGACATCAGGAGACCATGAAGACAAAGGCACATCTTCGCAGTAAGGTATGGTTCCCCGGCATGGACACGATGGTTGATGAAAAGGTACGCAACTGTCATTCGTGTGCCATCATGAGTGGAGATCCCTTGCCCGCACCGCTCCTGACAGAAGAGCCTTGCCTCCAGGCCTGTTCAAAGATCAGCATCAATTTTGGGAGCTTCCCAGATGGATGATTCACCATAGTAAAGGTTGACTCGTATGCCAAATTCCCAGTAGTAGAGGTAGTGCAATCCACATTGTTCTCCCATATCAAGCCCGTCCTGGAGAAGACAGTTGTGATGATGGGCCTTCCTGATGAGGTGAAGTCAGACAATGTACCACCCTTCCAGGGACGAGAGGTACAAGAATATCTGGAGTCCCTGGCCATTCGCCATTGGAAGATCACTCCCCAATGGCCTCAAGCAAATGGGAAGGTCTAAAGGTTCATGAGAACACGTAACCTAGCCTTGAGGATTGGCTTGGACATTGGAGAAGATGCTGAGTGCTCTCTGCATAAATTTCTCAGAGCCTTCAGGCAAACTTCCCACATGATGACTAATTGTGCATCCGCCAACTTGCTGTTTTGGAGGCCAATGAGGGTTAGCAATCAGGTTGATACGATATGGCGCCCCACTAACATAGATGTGGAAGCCAAGCAATTGCGTAGAAGAACTACTAATGACAAAGCCAGCCAGCAGCGCTGAGCACAAACCCAACTCTGTGCCTTGGTGCTTCCGTCATCATGAAGGAAAGACAGCCTGGATGGAAGTTTTGAACACCATACGAAGCGGAAATCTGGGAAGTGGTTAAGATTGAAGGAACTATGGTCACTGTGTAATGAGGAAAATGGCAGGTGACTAGAAACATATCCTGGTTCAAAGAAGTGGCGGGTGCGATGGGTCACTCTGAGAGAATGGCCAAAGAGAATACTGGAGATTTAGAAAATCATTTCATGATGCCCCCTTCCTCACCGGAAAGTGCAGCTTCAAGACAATCTGAAAGGGCTCATACCAGCAACACCCCGTGGTGCTCTCAGGTGAACAATGGCAAACATGACATGCCCCGGCTAGGGATTTAAGCGATGACAGGTGTGAGGGGCAAGGGACTGGTACAATCTCCCGAGCCACAAGTATGGTCTTCAGTTGAACCCAGTTCCCAGCCAAAGACTTAGAGACTTTGTGTGTTTGGCTTCAGTAGCCTGATTTCTGTTGTTGCAAAGCCATTTTAAAATAAGGGAGAGATGTAGAGTGCCACCCAGAATCTACAATACAAGGTTTTCACCATTAAATGCCGAGGGTCAGGCTCGGTCCGAGGTAATAAATAAAAGGGCAATCGGTTGCTCAGGGCCTTTGATGAGACCTACAACTGAGTGTACATGTGTGTCTGTTTGGGGCTCCGGGAGAGAGGCCTAACCATGTGGTCGGGTGCAGACCAGCCCGCTACAAATACCATTGGTCAAAACGGAATTTACACAGCACTTAGGGCCGGATTATGATGGCGGGGGACCACCACAGTCAGGCCATCGGTGGTGGTCCTACCACCATCAACCCCTGCAGGACCGCCCGCCGCATTAGGATGCGGTGGGAGGAGGCATCTAGCGGAAGGACCATCCGCCTCGCATCCGACGGACAGTAATCCCTATAATACGGGCAGTGCCTGCTCAGGCACTGCCGTAAGGATTACAATATCCCTTTCTGCCCTTCATTTCATGGCGGTCTGCCCTTAGTGGCCCCCCATTCCCCCTGGCCCTCAGCTATGGGTTCTGGGGGGACACCTAAACATCCCTGCACCGTGTGGCAGGCACCGCATGGCACCTGTCACAAGTGCATGGATGTTTACAAACATGCCTCTTAGCAGTGAGGCTTGTGCTACAGCCCTTTTTTGGGCCGCATCACCAGCCTTAATGCTAAGAGGAATGTTTCCAACCACCTCCACGGTGGTCGGATTGTGATTTGCCTGGCGGGACCACCGACTCCCTGTCGGCCGGTCCCGTTCCTGACAGGATGGAAGTCAGACGCTTGTCTGACCGCCATCATAATCAGCCCCTTAGAGCTTGCTGGACATTTTAAGTAATGAAGTGCCAAATGGTGTGTTATTGTGAATGTCGCTCCATACTTAATAGTATTCGGTATGTGTTCGACCTAACGTCCAGTAGCGGCCCGTGGTGGGAGTGCGTTTGGCGATGCAGCGCACGCAACGAAATTAGTTTTATTTATTTATATGTTTGCTTACCTCTAATCGGCCGCATTCCGTAGTTTACTACCCCCCCACCCTGCCCCTCCCCCGCCCCACGTCACCGCCCGGCAGCACTCCCACCACAGGCCGCTACTGCTAATGTCCACTATGAACAAGCTACTACCGGACAAGACAGACATTGCCCCCACCTTCACTGGGAGAGGGTGTGAGTCCTTTATTGATTTTATCTTTGTTTCCACGCCTTTTTTCTTTTATATCTTGGACTTTTCCATTAAGGAAAGTATATATAGCGATCACTGCCCGGTGTGTGTCTCGTCCGGATGGCCCCTGGTAGTCAATCAAGGACGGAGCAAGGAGGTCCATGACAGCTGTGGAAGAGGGGAGGAGACTCAAGTGGGGTCAGATTATCCCGAACCAGTTCCATGAGTCCCTGTTAACCCAATGTAGTAGGGAGTTTTCCACCTGCTTAGATATTGTGGCAATACCATCAGATATCTTGGAGGCTTTCGGAGGCATTTCTGGAGTGATAGCTAACCTATTGCAGGCTCCAGGTAGGCAATCACCTCATGCAGGCCCAAGATGGTTTGACTCAGAGTGATCCTGCGCCTCCAGAAGACTGAAGGAGGCTCTGAGTGTTACACCAAGCGACCCCCTCACCGTCAAGAGACATTGTGGACAATATAAGGCCGCACTGGCAAAGCGCAAGGCCGTTTTGAAAGAGGAGGCCTGGTCAAAGTTGTTAGAGGCTAGCACATTGGGTAATAGTTCCAAGTTCTGGAGCATTATTAAAAGTCCCTTTGTGGCAGGCGATAGTGCCAATTTACTGGACACCCATATCACTGCGGATGAGTGGGTAAGCCACTATGAAGGCATGTTTCAGCTTGATTCTAACCCGAGTGACGCCCAGGAAACCATTGCAGTTGCTATATTCACAGTACAGGATGCAAGAGCAGGTATTACGGGGCTGTCTAAAAACAAGGCCCCAGGTCCTGATGGTATCCCCCCAGATCTCTACATTTCAAATTTGGATTTCTGGGCACCCGTACTCACCTCAATCATCAACACCACGGTTAAGACTGACCACCCTGCCACTTGGGCTTTATCTACCATTATCCCGGTTTTCAAAAAAGGAGATCGGCATAACACTTATTGCTATAGGCCAATCTCTCTTTTGGATTCTGTGGTAAAGGTGGTGGGTCGTATGGTATTAGACAGGCTAATGAGCTGGGCAGACAACAGCAAAATTCTGACTGAGGTCCAATAGGGTTTTCACCCTGGTTGCTCAACAGTGGACCAGTGTCTGAACTTATATATTGTCCTGAATAAGTACACCGTTGCCCACTCCGGCACCGTCTACCTAGCTTTCATGGATCTGTCATGTGAGTTTGATCACGTCAACAGACCCAAGCTCTGGCAGATGATGCTATCTATTGGTATTGATAAAGATATTGTCCTGTTTTTAAGGGACCTCCATCGAGATACTAAAGCTGTAGTTCGTTACTCCAAAGTCCTTAAAGTGACCCGTGAGTTCTCCATCCAGAGGGGGGTGCGCCAAGGGTGCATTTTGGCCCCTTTTTTTTATTTGTATATCAACAATCTGGAGCAGGTCCTCTTGAATTTAAAAACTGATTGCCCCGAGGTGGGTAAGCGAAGTCTACCGGTCCTCTTGTATGCTGATGATGCTGTCCTCATGGCGAGGACAGCGAGGGGTTTACAATTTCTGTTGAATACCTTTGTACACTTTATGGAGGACCTCAAATTTTTGCCAATCACAGCAAATCATTTCTTATGAATGTGGGTCTACGACCAGCTAAGTCCTACACATTCACGGTAGGGGCCATGCCAATCCCCAAGCCTGACGTTTTTTCATATCTGGGGGTATTGTTCGATGAGGCCCTGAATTGGCACCCTTTGACAAATCAGAAGAAGAGGGACCTGGCCAGGATGACTGCTGCTGTTTTTAATTTTGCCACCAGACTGTGAAGCAGGTCGATTGGGGCACTCTTGCAGATCTATAAAGCTAAATGCATCTCAAAGATTATCCATGGGAGCAAGATCTGGGGTCACACTGAGTAGGATGCATTGCAAATTGTTGAAAATACCTTTTTGAGACAGATACTCTGCTTACCGCAGAGTACTCCATTATTTGTAGTGCAAGAAGAATTAGGAATGGCCTTCCTCTCAGATATGTTGGCTTTTCGCGCACTATTGTTATGGAAGAAAATTCGGAACAAGAAGGAAAATGCCCTTAGTAAGGAAATCTTAAGCGATTGTCTCTCCCTCGATCACGTGAAAAGTATCTGCTGGCTCAAGTATGTTAGAGAATGCCTCTATTCGAGAACCCAGAGGAAATTTGTAGTAGGGATACGACTTGGGTGAAGGAGAACTTTAAGAAACGTATGTGGGCCAGAGAAGAAGCGGAGCTGAGGAAATCTAGTGTACGTTGCGTATCTTGTATGGTTTAAAAGTATGCATGACCGTTTTTTATTGACCAGATTTCGATTGGACCTTTTTCATTTTCTTCTGGCCCACCCTCTTGGAGTTTATAGAGGGCAGTTCCACCCACCCTGTGGCCTAGACGGAAAGTCCCCATGGGATATGATGCACTTTTTAATGTTTTGTAGTTTTTACAAGGTTTTTTATCATTCCTTTTCTTAAAAAAAGACATTTTAGTCAGGTTAGAACTGCTTTTATTTTTTTACAATTGCTTTCTAGCCATTCAGTTCTGCATGTTCTTAGCTTTTTGAGGGCTGCCATTAGGCTTAGGTTCAGCTGTGATGAATCCCTAGGGCCAATTATCTGACACTGTGATAATAGGAACTTGGTTTTAATATGGTTTACGTCCACAATTTTGTATCTTATGAGGATGTGGCAGACGTTTTCACTGCATCTGATTTCGTTCTTATGATTAATCTTGTATTTTACGGTGCCCTGATGATGACCTTTTTACAACTCTGACTCTCTTGTTCTTGATATAGTGTTGTTTTCTTTTTAACCCTGTATTCATGGACCCATGATGGTTATTCTGTACTGTTTTACTATGTATCAGATGGAGATTTTTTCTTTAAGTGTGTTTGTCTCACTTTTATGGTTTTTTTTGTAAAAACCGAATAAAGTGTTATGATGATGATGAGAATATCAGCAACATTTGTTAAACCTTGGTACAATATAAAGACAACTTTTAGGGGTTTTGAGCATTTCTGTTATATTTAGTGGCAAATCATGCATTTGAAACCATGATGGCCCATTTGTATCTTTCAACGCTAGGTAGGACAGAGGGCTTGTCTCAATGATTTAGGTATTAGTATTTTGTGCATTTTATAATGTGTTAGGCCAGTAAGATTGGTTAATACATTTTCAAATGTAAAATCACTGGTTTGGGTGTTCTCCACAATTAATTTCTGGGACATGTATTGATCAATAATGTATTTTATAGTATATCAGGAAAGATACAATGGTTAAAATTAGGTTGGCTGCAAATTCTACTTTGCCCAGGAGCTATAATTTTCCAATTTAGCCTTTTTCAAATAATTTCAATCTGGAACAAACTATGTAAAATGTTGTGGTTGTTATGCTGCACATTCAGTGGGAAAATTGCACCAGTCTCCCTGCCATTGGCATGGTTCAGGATGCAGACTCCTAAGTTAGTCCAAGAACATGCACCCCACTCTCTCTGGAAGCCACTCTCGGCCTTCTTCGATCTATAAGATTGAAAACACCACATTAGATGTCCCCTTATATTTAATACAGTTTCCAACACTTTCTATAAATTTCCTTTTTAACCCATGTCTGTACAGTACTTCTTTCACAAGATAGTTCCTATTGGAACTTTCCTGTATGTCAGTTCCTGTTTTCTCTTTCACTTGTTTCTTGTTTCACTATTGATAATACTCTGGTCGTATTGTGTGAGTGCCAAGTGCCTCAATAATTCTATCCTTTGGATATCCTGTCAGCCTGGAGGTTTTTTATGCTCCATAACTTTTTTCTCCATTCTGGGACCCTTCAAGCAGAGGTTTATTGCTTCCACATGATATTCTTAACTGTTGAGGAGCACAGTGGCTACAGGAAGGAATTGCCCTTACTTCTGACAGCTTCAGGGAAAAGGTGCGACAGTTGCGTATAACTAGTGACAGTGGTGCGCTAGAAGGACTAGGGGGCATATTCACAAGGACTTATCTCCGAGTTATCGCCACCTTAACGCATCAAAAGTGGAGATAGATTTAACACCCCATTCACAAGCGGGTGCAAACTGCAGACAACGCCAGTATTCCCGCGATAACTGCCGCAAGATTTACCTCCACGGGTGAAACCATCAACTAACCCTAATGAGATGCAGAGTAGGCGTTCCCGTGCAAAAACACACGAAAACACCACTACACCACATTCACAAATAACTGCCAGATCTGCGATGCGAACCAAAAACAGGCGATAACCTGCGGTAGCAGCAGGGACTTAACACCTGGCTCCTGCTGGTGTTGAGCAGGACGACTACCTGCAGCATGAAAGGGAGCCCAGGCCAGAGCCACATCTGAAGACCCACAGATGCCATGGAGCCAATGATCATGCAGCTCGGAGACCCATGAGGGCCACAACACCCACCGCCACCACTCCCAGGCCCCCCCCGGGCCCCCCCCGGACCCCCCCGGACAAACACATACCGTGCTCGACACAAGAGCCACAAAAAGCGCATGATGCCGCACAATGACAACAAGAAACACACATGTGTGGTCAGAAGAACGAGAAACAGTCACCCATCATTGAAGTAACAACCAAAAACTTTATTGAAATACAACACAAAACACCAATGCGGAAGACTCCTGTCGGGTCCGTCCAGGACAATCTTGATGTCACAGCCTGGAAAACATGCACCAAATCAGACACAGAGAAACAGAGAAGGAAAGGAAGGCAGAGAGAGAGAGAGAAGGAAAGGAAGGGAGAGAGAGAGAGAGAGAAGGAAAGGAAGGGAGAGAGAGAGAGAGAGAGAAGGAAAGGAAGGGAGAGAGAGAGAGAGAGAGAAGGAAAGGAAAGGAAGGAAGGGAGAGAGAGAGAGAGAAGGAAAGGAAGAGAGAGAGAGAGAGAAGGAAAGGAAGGGAGAGAGAGAGAGAGAGAGAGAGAAGGAAAGGAAGGAAGGGAGAGAGAGAGAGAGAAGGAAAGGAAGGGAGAGAGAGAGAGAGAGAGGGACACTGCTGCCCCCGCGTACCCAGGCACCACTGCTCACCTGCTGCCACCGGTGTGTCTCCAACCACGTGCCGGTACACACTGCAAGCCTCCAGGTCTGCAATCTGTAATCGAGGCCAGAGTCAATCATGGCAGAGACCATCTCACTGCACACGGCAACAACGTCTGTCCGTCCCTGCGCACACATGCAGCCGCACCCTACCCCCTCCCGCCGGCCAGCGCTGGCTGTCCGCACTTGCACACCCAGGCCCCACTGCTCACCTGCCACCAACGGTGTGTCCACCAGTGGGCACACCACGTTCCCGTGCAAGCTCCAGGCTCCGGTCCTGCCACCATGGCATGCTCCACATCAAGCAGACCCGCACCGCGGCCTATCAGGTCCCACACATGATGCTGAGTCCTGAGGCATCAATGGCAGAGACCACATCAGTGCACACGTCATCATCGCAGGCTGCACACCCGCTCAGCAATTTCGGTGCCACTAACCCTGTGCAACCCCAGTCAGCGCCAAGTGTTGGTAGGCCCGTGACGGCCGCAAGGCTTCGGGTGCCACTAACCCTGTGCAACCCCAGTCAGCGCCACGTGGTGGTAGGCCCGTGACGGCCACAAGGCTTCAGGTGCCACTAACCATGTGCAACCCCAGTCAGCGCCACGTGGTGGTAGGCCCGTGACGGCCGCATGGCTTCGGGTGCCACTAACCCTGTGCACAACAACTCATAGGCCCTTTATGATTGAGACTCGTGGAACGTCTGTCATCCAGTCACCCCCGGCAGTGGGGAATGTGACGTTGTCGGCTCCTTATATTGGCGGGGTCACATGGCCTGTGACGCCTGTGCCGGATGGGTGTGGTGTGTGTGCAAACCTGCCCTCAGGGAGTGGCCGTGACATGCTGACAACTAGACCAGTGATCTGCAGACCACTAGCGTGTAAACCTGCGACTTGTAGCTATCTGGCCCCCCCCTCGGAGCGTAAGCGGAGTGGTCTGGCCTGGCGTACGCCGGACCAGCGCAGGGCTTGCAACAATGCCTCGGGTGCTCTGGGCGTGGTTCAGTCCATGTCCGGACAAGGAAGTGACTAATGTGTGTGTCCCTGTTGTAGTGTCTACGGCCCCCGGAACGCAATCTGCAATGTAGCACCCTGTAACTGGAATCCCACTAGATGAGCATCATTGACGTTTGGGGGAATCACTGACCCTACATTCATCCACACATTCATACCTGAATGATGAAAGACATGACACAGCAGTGCGTTTCTGAATGTTTAATGCACATCCAGTGGAGTTTTGCAGCTGGAGCAGTACAGGACCATGCCAACCCCACTTCACAATATAGGCCCGTGGAGGGCCAGCCAGAGTCCATCGGGGAATGACAAGTACAGCGGAAGAGGAAGGGTACAGTCCGCAGTCTGGTTGCCGTGTCTTTGGTCACCAAACAGGATATGGCAGTCCATGTCGCGGACCAAGGTGAGTGCAGCAGAGTGTATAGGGGGTCAGTGGAAGGTCATGGGGCCATGTGCGGCACCAATCTGCAACAGGCCAGGTGGCGGACATGAATGCTAGTGCCTCCTCCTGATCTCAAGCCCATCCACGTCCTCGGATGTGTGCTCTGCCCCACCTGTGGGTGGTGCAGTTCCGGCTGCGGCACTGTGTGCCACTGACACATCAGGGGCCGGAGGTGGATTGTCGGCCACACTGTGTGGCAGTGACACATCAGGTGCCGGAGTGGAAATGCCTGCCACACTGTGAGGCACGGACACACCAGGGGGCGGAGATGTGGATGGTGTAGAAGCAGCAGCATTCATCTGCGCCACGCCTTGTGGCAGCAATGCCATGATGAGGATACACAGGGCAGGGTAGATCCCAGCTACATTTTGCTGATGTGCAGCGGTGGCTGCCATCCTTTCCGCCTCCATCTGCACCATGTCCTCCATGAGCCTCCGCATGTGTGCCAGCTCACGGCTGAGATCGCTGGAGCCACTCTGAGCGGACAGGTGTTCTTGTCTCTGAGTCATGACTCCAGCGATGTCAGTCAGTGCTAGTTGGAGACCATGGAGTGACCTGTGGGTGTCCGTTAGGGACTGGAGGTGGTCCCTGATGGGACTCAGACACCCATGGATGGCGTCAAGTTTGGTAGCCATGAGGTCGAACCCCACCCGCACCTGCTCAGCCATCTCCCTCTGGCCCTCCAACACACGGCGTTGGAAGGCCATGTGTTGTTTGGGGGGTCTTGGGAGACAGCCGGGGTTGTGGGTGCCTCCTGCTGGGTGGTTTGTGGAGTGGGTGGGGTCTCCTCGATGCAGCTGGGCTGCCCTGGTCCTGGAGGTGATTGGCAGATGAGTTCAATGATGTCTTGGAGGGCTTGGGTGTCGATGCTGGTGGTGTCCTCATCGTCATCAGTGAAGAGTGGCTGGGACTGCTCTGCAGGAGGTGTTGACGGTGCCCCTTCAATGTGAAGGGGAGATGCTGTGTTACAATGTGTCCACATGTATGTAGCCGCATGGTACATGTTCACATTCAGACAGCATGGCAATGTACATTGTGACAGTCTGTAGATCAGGGCCATGATCCAGAGTCATTGTGGGTATGCACTGTGCTCTGCTTGATTGTGCATGTGTGCTATTGTGGCCATCTCCCCCCGTCCCCCCAGTACCTGGTGGTTACTCACCCTGTTGCTGTTGTGTTGTGTCATGTCGAGCAGTGTCCGGTTCCCCGACTCCTGCCATGGTCTCCACACTGATGACTGTCGACACCAGCTCCTCCATGTCATCCAGCTCCAGCTGTGGCGCTGGGCTCCCACCTCCAGTCTGCATTGCTGCCTTCTGGTTGCCTGCGAGTTTCTCCTTGGTTTTGCGCTTGATGTCAATCCATCGCCTCTTGACCTCGTCCATTGACCTCTTGTGCTCTCCGACGGCATTCACCTTGTCCACGATGGACCGCCATATTCCATTTTTGGTGCCCAATGACACGTTGGAGGTGACGAACAGTTCTTGATGGTGTTCCATCACCTCCGTGACCAGGATCCTATTCTCCTGCGGACTGAACTTCGTCTTCCCCTTCTTCTTGTCCTTGCCCTTCCCTGTCCCCGAGGTCCCAGGCTGGTCGACCGGGGTGCTTGTGGGGTGCCGCTCGTCCTCTGCGCCTGCTCCGGCTGCCTCCATGGTGCTTTGGGGTTGGTTATTTTGTGTTTGTGTGTTTTTTGTACTTTTGTACTGATTTTCCCGCTTGCCCTGTGTGTATTGCAGGCCTGGCGCTGCTTATCGCTGATTTCCTCATAGCGGTTTGGCCCATCGCATGTTTTTTTGCGTTGGGGTTTGGGTTTTTATCACCGTTGCGGTTGTTGTATCGCGGACATTGTCCGCGTTTTTGGGAGACTATCGCATGCTATCGCCGTGTTGTGAATTCCACGTTAACACAGGGTTATTTTCCCGCGATAGACTGCGATGTGTAAAGTTGCGTTAACATTTTTTGGAGATGTTTAGCGCACGTTCTTGTGAATATCCCCCTAGAAGTATACAAATGAAATTGATGATTTATATGTTGGCAAAAAGGGTACTCAGTCACAATGGCAACGGATTACCCACCAAAATAATGGTCCAACCACCAAATTTATTCAGGCAGATCTTTGGTGTAACGGCAGTGGAGACTATTCCCTCTCCACTGTAGTTACATCCCTCTGATGGCCTGACTGATAAAGTAAATGCCTTTGGAAGTTGACCTGTATGTCCCCCACCTAATTTAGATTGGTTGACATAGAGGTGTGTTTTCACTGCCCCTCACAGCTAGGAAACCCTGGCAGTGAGGGTGTGTGGAAAATTATATCCCCCATGTTGAGGGGACATTATTTTTTTTATTTTCAACAACAAAATCTCACTTTGGGGTTTTGTTTCTGAAAATAAATAAAAAATTAACTTTGTCGTATGGCTGCGTTATGTTTGGCAAAATGACAATGCATTGGCAGGAATTGCCTTGATGGCAGTTTTTGTCAATGATGGAAATGTCCACCAGCCTGACAGACATATCAACATTTGCTTATTGAGACCTCTGCCTGGACGTCAGAGTAATTTACTCCATCGCCCTCGCAGAGGACAGCTTGACCGCCAGCTTTTAAATCAGGCCCTACGTTGCTTATCGCTCATCTGAAACGTTTTGCATAACTAAACTGTTTAGCAAACTCCCTTGAAATTATACACCTTGTGTTATGTACAATCTGCACAACATAGAACCAGTTAATACAATTTCCAAATTTCCATGATACTCCATTATCCGCACTTTACAAGTGCACTTATTGCCATTTTCTAAGACTCTTGTGGCTACACTCTTCAGCTTCCACAGTAACCCTCCCAATCACCACTTTGATGATGTTTACAGTGATTTTCACAGTCATTAGACCCTGGTTCCAATTAGCTCCATCCTATTCAAGCTTCCAACAATGCTCTATGACCCATTACTTATGTTTATAGTTCTGCACATTCTCCAGTCAGTCTGACTATCTTGACAATGCGTACAAGCTCAGTCAGATGACTTTTTGTATCTGTGGCTGTATGTTCAGTGAGCTTTGGCTTGACTCTGACTAGCTCCCCTGATTAGCACACTGACTGCACTGCTGCTGTAGTCGCACAGGCCTGGCAGATAGGCTTTGCTCATTTGCAGAAAGCAGACCCAGACAGACTGGTCTGATTACTAGAGGTGCTGATGGTAAGCTTCACAGTTGATGGTGGGCAGATGTGGCAGCCCTGGTTTGTTGCTGGTGCTGGGTAGCATCAGTCACAGCATGGACAAGCACAGAAAGAGCAGCTGGTAATTCAGGTCCATGCTAACACTCAAGTGCTGCAGGTTTTAAAAGCAGAGGGGTGCAATACCCCACTCAATGATGGGGAGGGTGGTGCCCAGGTTTCTCTGTAAAGACTGGAGGGTCCCAAAGACAATACAAAGCATGTGATCTGCATGCAAAGGCCTAGTGGCTCCTCACACCTGTCAACCAGTCTTTCAATCACTTCCGGCGCTGCCAGTACAGCTTTGACTCAAAAGAGAAATGAAGTGCAACAGTTTAGTGCTGCGAGCTAATAGGGGCTCACAAGCTACATGTTGGAAACCGCTGGTGTACATCAAGCTGCCAAAATGTACCATTGTATTTTCTATATTAACTTTTTATTGTGCATTTTACTGTTTAACTTTCATTTTTACAATAAATATATCTATATATCTTTTAAGATATTTGCAAAGTTGTGTATGTTTACAAAAAAGCCTACGACCCTGACTGTACATTCACACCTTTGTATTATGTAGTGTTATAACTGTATTGTGCTGTAACTTGACTTGATCTCACACCACCTACTCTGATGTAATCTTCAACTACTTGTCCATAGCTACTCGGTGGGTTAAGGTTGTTCTGAATGCCAGCCTCGTTCCCATTACCCTTTTTCGTGTTAAAATCCATCAATGTCACCTTGCTATTGCTTTGCTGTAACTTCGACTGGAGGGATATGGGAACAGGCCTGACAGGTCAAGTGAGCCGAATAGGTAGTGCAGCAGTCAAGTTTGGCCACCAAGGAATATGACGTTGTGATATACAGTGAAGGAATGCTAGGCTGGACTGGGGAATCAAAAGCAGGCCCTGGAAAATGCTCATATCAGCCCTGCTCCCTTCCTTTCTTCCCACTATGTCTCTCTTTCACCCATTCTCTCTGTTAATCTTCTCTCCTCCCTCCCACCCTCTCTGGTCTTTCACTCTCTCTCCAGCTCTCTCCCTCTTGAAGCCCCCTGTGCCTGCCTCAGTTCATCTGGGGGAGTTGCGGAAAGCACCTGCAGCTGCCCTCTCCTTTCAGAACTGGCCTCCAATTGCTCCAGCCCACCAGGGAAATACACAATGGAATAAAAGGCCAGTCCAGCCCTGATGAGAGTGTACATTCTTCCACATCAAGTGTGAGCTGTCTGCCCTGACGGAATACATGAAAGTGAGTGTACGTGATTCATTTGAATGGGTCGGGAATTATAAACTGGGTTGGATAACCTTCAGGCTGGGCAGCTATTTATGAATGGCATATCATGATTATCTAAAGTCTCCAAAACAATACTTTCACTTATAGAATTTGAACGGAACTCTCTCTCTCTCCTAACGAACTTTTACCATGTAACTTCACATATGCAAGTGTGAAAATGAGCAACTTGCAGAAATAAGGAAATGTTGATTTCGTGTACAGTGAAATGATTTGCATTTCAAATAAAATATTTGACCCGAGGTGGTACCAACTATTACATCACCGGTGGTTATTCAAATTTCATTTCTGAGCATTTTCCCCAAGGTTATGGACATGTACGTGGTGGTGTTTGTGATGAATGAAATTATTTCATTGGGATCAAACGGGATTCAAAGGCCACCACGCCAGCCAGTGTACCTGCTTGCCTGAGAGAACACAGTAATTGAGGTGGAAGGCTGGGGGCGTCCCTGTAGGGAGATGTGTTTTATAACAAGATTTGAGTTGGGAGTTTATGTATGAAACAATTCATATTTGGAGATTTTGTAAGATGCATGTGCAGTTTTTACTTCAAAAAAATATTGTAGTGGCCATATATTGTATGTAATAACGTAATGACCACATGTGTAATGACATTTTGTGTGATCTCCCTCAATGCAGTGTGTGTGTGTGTGTGTCAAAGAAAGAGAGTGAGAGAGAGATAAAGAGAGACAGAGAGCTCCGTTACACTATCAAGAAAGGTATTGTAAGTCCAGATTTGCATATTGAAAGCAATATACATCCGTGTATCAGGATTCTGGTCCTTTTCAGGTGATAAACACGATTATCAATTTGTCCGAGATCCAAAGATGTATTCACATTACAATGGCAAATCCGGATACAGATTGGCAGATGACTGCACCACAAAACCAAAACAATGAGGTCAGCGTACCAATGGCGTGGTGAAGAGGGCACCTGAAGAACATAAGTATACACGTTGGGCCTGATTCACAAAGGTAAACTGAGGAAGAAAGTCTAACTTTCTGACTTTTGGTATTCACAAAGGGCATTTACGAGTAGTAAAGTTAGACTTTGTCTCAGATTAACTTAAGTTTTGGTCTTAAGTCTAACTGAGTCAAAACATAAGTTAAACTGAGACTAAAGTCTAACTTTACTACTTGTAAATGCCCTTTGTGAATACCGAAAGTCGTAAAGTTAGACGTTCGTCTTAGTTTACCTTTGTTAATGGGTCCCCATGTATTTAAGTGCCAAGGGGCTCAGGCCGACGCCGGTATAAAATGATGCAGAAACAGATCCTTGAGTATCTGAAATAGCGCTGCTTCACTAACATGGCTGAAGGAGACAGAATTACAAACCGGTTGGTGTTTTGACAGCAACTACCAGTGACAAGCATCACTATCCGGAACACAGGATACTCTCGGGCTTTCAGATGCCGAAATGCAAATGGAGGAGCAATCATTAATTTTCAGAAGGCAGATCTGTAAGACTAATAGGATGGTAATCAACCTATGAATCCACATGAACATGGTAGTTATGGCAGCAACAACAAAAAGCGCGGCCTTTGAGTGAAAAATAAGGTGGTGCAATATGAAGAGCATGGTACATGAGTGGTTGTCCTAGGATGCTTACCACAGGAGGATGTGTGGAAGCATTGTCCAATGTGAAAGGCAGTGGCCTGATTAACATGAGAGAAACATTGAAGTAAAGGCAAAGGACACCCTGCAGTTGTACATACAATCATGTAATGGTGAGAAGGATGCCTTGCCATGTAATATAGTGGACCACATGGCGCTGCAGCCCAAAATTCAAAATGCCACCCAATATGTCACATGTATGCTCCGGCTCTGCTATGTTACACTAACAAACAATTGTGCATCTTTCATTCAACACTCACAGAATTTTATGTATTGGTCTACGACGGTTTTTTGCCTTCTGGTCCACCTGGTCACTTTAATAGTTCAAAAGCAGTACTGCAATGCTGTTTCTCAGAGTAAGGGTTTCAATATGCTCTCAAGCCAGGGGATTTGCACCTACTATTAAACCCTGCATGGCAAGCCCAAAGATTTCTCCATCCAACATTAACACACCCGAAGAAATATGAAACATAGAGCCACACACAAGTGAAAATGGGCATGACAATGCAAACGAGGCACTGTTAAGAAAGAACACTGTGATATCCTCTATTGGCAAACAACAAACCCTATATAAGTGCAACCAAATCCTCCTATTGCGGGGACCTCTAAAACATCACAGCAGAATAAAGGAAGCAACATCGATTTTACAAGATGCCATCATGCATATGCCCACTGCTCATCCTGATCCATCCATTTCAATCATTGGCATAATTATCAAGTCACTAATCACCATCAATGCTACATCATTATTTCAGTGATAATCAGAGTCCATCAAGATGATGGCCTCACTCATGTCAATTCAAAGCTAGTGTCAGAGGTGATGCAGCAATTCCTGATGAATTTCAAATGCAAATATATGAAGTTGGGTAAGCAACATAATAAGAATGACACAAAAACGATCACATTCCACACTCTCAACGCTATTAGATACAATAGCGTTGAGAGTGTGGAATGTGATCGTTTTTGTGTAGATACGGTGTTGTGCAACTTCAACAGCCGGCTGTGATTGAAGGACACACGGAGTACCATGTCAATATCAGGCACTAAGTTAATGTTCGGCACTCCATCAGAACAACAAAGAGGACAATCAGGCGGAAAATAGTTCATGATGTACTTTTGAAAGAACAGCCTAAAGAAGCCTAAGAGTGGTTGCTTAAAAATTGCATGCCTATTATACAACAAGCATTTACAATGCAATAGGTCTCGCATTATTAAAGTTTGAGCTATTGGTGTTGCATTTGCAAGAGTTTGAGCTACTGCCATTGTAAACGCCAATGCCTTTTATTTATGTGTTTCGAAAAGCTGTATGCGGTGCATAAACACGCTCTTTGTACTTATAGTCCTTGCTTACGAAAAGGAAGGCTGGCAGTAAAAGAGGCATAGTTACTGCCAGCGTTGCTTCTTGTAAGCAACGACTGCAAGTACAAAGTGCCTGTTTACGCACCGCTTGCAGGTTTTAAAAATACAGAAATAAAAGGCATTGGTATTTACAATGCCAATAGCTCAAACTCTCGCAAATGCGACACCTATTGCATAGCAAATGCTCGTTTTCTTATTGCGTAGTAGAACCACTCTTTGTGGAAAACAACAATTATGCCATGCCAGATAGTCTTACAGGCATTCACAGATATACAAACCTACAATAAGTTTCCTATATTGAGGTTTTGGAATGTTCCGTTTTTTAAAAGCACAATAAAGATGGGGGGCTGTTTGTGGGGGTTGAGAGGTAACTCCCACCTTTAACTTGTGAGGGCCTGAGCCTGGTGAGGTAGCCTGTCTGCTTTGTTTCACTGTTCTACCAAGGTTTTAGGAACTGTAAGATTCCTATCAACAACAGCAAGTGATGGATGATCTGTGGCTCAAAACCTAATCCCAAGTAGTAATTGTAATAATTCATTATTATTATTTAGACCGGACTAAATATTGATAATGAATCATTACAATTATTACTTGGGATTCCGCTTTGGTTTGCCCACAGATGAGTGCAAACATCCTTTTGTGTGAATATTAATCCAAAATGAGGGATGAATGCTAGCCACTAAAAAACAAAGTGTCTGTCCATCACCTATTTCTCCTTGCTATTTTTCCAGATGTGGTCTGGATGAGATGCCCACAGATTTGCCCGAGCAGCCGGGAGTGCACATCTGTTTGGTGGGAAGGGATAGCAAAAGATGGTGAGGGCGAGGAAGGAAGTAGGGGGAAAAGTAAGAGTAAAAAGCACTCTTTAAAATGAATGTAAACGTTCTCACTTCATGCCTCCTGGCTGAGGTGTTAGCTGAATAAGGAAAGCACCAAGGAGGAAGTGGGAATTTCTGGCTTCCTCCTTCAGTGCATCTTGGGAAGTAGCAAGAGGGAAGGTTGCCAATTTGGAAGGCATGAACTTTTAAAGTGTGAGAATTTGTTTATGCAAGAGATGCTCAGTAGGTAAGTACTGGGAAGTGTGTCGTCGTGTGCAGTCGAACAGGAGATCCGACTTCCACTCTGGCTTCCCTGCTTAAATGTGCAATGGTGCTGGAATCACTTGAGCTCCACAACAGACATTTAAAAATGGCTATGTTTTGTCTTCAAGGCACTACTCACCGAATCTCTAGCCCCACACTCTGGTGTGCCTCTACGGTCACCCAGCAGTGGAGAGTGCTGCAAGGGAAGGCAGGTGGCAAATGCCACAAGCATGGAGGGGGAGGACATGTGGCCATGGCTCCAGAGCTGCTGATCCTGGAAGCAGAGAGGCAGGGTCAAGTCCCAACGTCAAGTCCTGGTAGTCTGGGCAAGTCACTTAGGCTGCTGTGCCTAAAAATGTGTAACATACTCCGATGATCATCTAAAGTGCTTGGATGTCCTTGGGACAGGTTCACGGTCTGAGTGCTAAAAGAGGTGCAGGCAAAACAGCGTCATGGCTGATGTCACAGGGGTGGGGGCGTGGCCATAAGAGCTGTACTGGGGCCAAGCTGCCCGTGCCCAGAATGCACTTATTGTTAAGTGTCTACAGTGGGGATGACTGTATGCCTGGGGCAGGCATCCAATCACAAACAAAGCTCTGAATAGTATATTACGCTAGTTGCACTACTGACTTTGCAAGTCACTTCGTGCCACACTGCATCGGATGTTATGGTTTCCTTATACCCTCCTTCCTGCACAGGTACTGGGCTGAAGAAAGCTTGCTACACCTTAGTAACCCTTCTTTGCTTCCTACTTCAGTCTACATCCTTGCCTTTAATTTGTTTCACGTTTACTAAACAACTTAAGAAAACAAGCATTGGTTTTTAGCGATGCCGTATGACGCTGTAGCATTTTTTGGCTGAGTACAATACACAAAATACCAGGCTTTTTTTCTTTTTAAACGGGCTGGGAATGAAAAACAGAGGGTGTGGGTGATGGGACACAACACAGACGCACAGGTGAGGGGGAAGAAACATGGAGGGAGAGGGTTGAGGGAAGCAACAGGGACGGGTGGAGGAAGAGAAGCACACAGGTGAGAAAGAGTAACATGGAGCAGGACAAGCACATTGGCGAGAAAGCAACAGGCACATGGAAGCTTATTGTGACGCAGCGATTTGTTTATATATTTGGCTATGCGGATGTAATGTTTTCATTCTGTGAGAAATTGCACGGAGAGATCTTGTATGTATATAGTGGGATATGCAAAGGAGAGTGTCAATATATGCCGTCTGGCAAAATTAATGATTCTTTGCATTTTACTGAAATTCTGGAATGCTGCTGGTCGGCGTGGTATTTCCTTCCTCCTAACTTCCCAACAAGGCCGTAGCACAGCCTAGCGATATGTCGGCTGAAGCTACCTTCCTCCAGCACCACATATTAGCATGTACATTCTGTGCTGTTTAGAAGGGTTCCGTGGCCTTCACCACTCTCCAGGGGTGGAGGAGAGGAACAGAGAATTACCAACTCCCCCGGAAAAACACGCAGTTTAAAATCAGTTGTATATAGCACCTTGTGCACTGGAAATCAATCACCGCTGGTGCGCTGCGCCCCACCCCTCCTAGGATTGAAATATTTCAAGTACAACAAGAAACATCAAAGCGGGCACCGTGCTCGAACATGAAGCGCGGTGCCAGTGTATATAACAGTTATGTGCGCAGTGCAATGCGTGGGGCCTCTGATGACACGAGGTAGCACTTTTTGAGGGAAGTGCTATGAGCTAAGGCGAGGCGAGAAGCAGCTGCTGTGCACCGGCTGTGAGTTTCTGCAGCTTTATAGAAATAGGCTTTCTAAAGTTATCCCTCCCGCCGCTCCTCGCCTCTCTGACAAGGCATCCTGTCCAGACTCCGATTTTACCTTTCTCACCATGGCAAGGTATATCTCGTGCCCGTCTCATGCAGCCTGCACTCCGACGCAGAGAGAGCGTTATTGAAGTGGAACCGCCCCCGCGGGAGGGAGAGGCTTTGTTTTCACGGTAAAGCAAACAGTGGTCGTGGGTGAGCGTTGCTCATGTAAAGTGCTGCTGCCGGCCATGAAGCTGGGAGGAAGCATATTTAAAAAATTCGCAATGCAGTGTGTGAAAAGTATTTGTGTATTCGTCACTAGAAGTGCACAATCTTGCAGATTGTATCCCGACACAACACGTACATTTACAGCACTGCTTATTAGCCTAGGTTCCTGCTCCATATCAATATATACACACTGGCAAACATGTAATGGATTGAACTCATGCTTAAGTTATTTGGACCCTTTCACAAAAAAACGCGACTATATTATGCACCGTACACTTGTTGTTTACTTGGTACACAAATGTACAGGTGAATATAAAATGAAGGTCCTAAGGTGTTCTTATTGTATAATACATACAGCGTGCTGCACATGCAAAGAGTATCAGTTATTAGTTGAAAACGTGTAAAACATTTTCGCCACAGCTTTTGCTTTCTGTTGCTGCACGATTACATGCATTATTTCTCCAGTGTGTTCACGCGCGTGCCGATGCCACCCCGCCTACGTCAAGTGGAAGGTTCCCCCACAGGGTCTTACCTCCCGCCTCCTGGGCTCATACGTCGGACTGCTTCTGCTGAGCTCTCTACCAGACTTCAACATAAGAAAGCGTGGAGACGCAGTTGAAAAGCTGGATCTGAAAAGCTCTAGAAGGGGAATGGAATGAGCTGTTCTTTCCACACAAACACTTCCAATGGAATGTAAACTAGGACTAGGCTGGTAGAACGAAGGCAGACCTATGCTGCTTACTTCCGTACTGAACCCGGCGAGGGGAGGCTCCTGCAGGAGATGTGCAGAGCCTGGCGCCTGTGCTCTTCGAAGCCATGAACTGAACGCAGTGTCGAGACGAAAGCTCTTTTATCCCCACTAACCTGGAGGTCGATCAAATAACTCTTCCTTGGTGGCAAAGTAACAAAAAGCAAAACCAGTGGTGCGCGCGCACCACAGAGGAGCGGGGGGAGGGAGCGCGGCAGCGGCAGCGAGGCGAACGCGCGCTGCTGCGCGTGCTGGCCACCGTTGGGAATGGGAGGAGCAAAGGCGGGACATGCGCCCGCCTTTGCCCAATCGCGTGCCGTTTTTTTAAAAAAAACACACGCTCCAGCCAATGTGGGCTTCCCAAAGCAAAACCACACGCCCTTTCTAGAGGTCTCGTGCTGCGCACTGCAACGCTAGGCGCGAGACCTAAAAAGTGTTTAGGCAAAAACAAGCACTAAGTACTCTGGGTGGACAAAACTGTCACTTATGCAGCAATTTTGAGAAAGAGACAAAACATTGCCAACCCACAAGTTTGCAAAGTTTGCTATCTATCCAAAATGTCTTTGAGATAATACATTTTGCACAAAAGGATTTTGTTGATAATTGTCACTGCCTTTCAATAAGAAATTCGTTTTTGTTGAAGTATTTCTCTCTCAAATCCTTCTTCTTACCGACATTTTCACATGGGAGTAAAAAACATTTTTTTTTGCCATGCCGTGAATTTGCACAACAAAACAGTGGTAAAGGGTGTTTGATCTAAGCAACTGCCCTACTTGAGTCCAAACGTTTGCCAACCTAAAACAGATTTGTTGTTTGGCTCATGCTAAGATGCGGAGAGCTGTCGATCTAACACACAGTTTCACACCATAACAATACACACTGGATGGGCAAATTCACAGGCAAGTAACAATAATCCACAGTCTCAATCGTTCTGAAGAAAATATTTAATTTGTTGTTGCTGGGGAAGAGTTTGGCGTCAGTCTACATTCCCATGTCATTATTAACATGCCAACACGTGTTTCGCGATGATGGATCGCTTCATCGGGGCATCAACTCAATTCCATAGCTTAATTAATTATTCCCTGTGTCCTCACGACAACATAATTAAGTTCAAGTAGTGACGCAAGTCTGGGCAGTAATCAGCACCGGAAGTGGCAGACGCTCAGGTGCTCAAGTGCTGTTCAGAAGTGTGTAAACTCTTCCTTGTCCGCTGCAAGCCCAGCTGCTCCACTCAGTGATAAATCCAGACTTAAGTGTGCAGAGTTCACAAAGTTTATAGCTTGAGAGAAGATCGTTTAAATTTAGTTGATGCGGCTGATGCCAAAGTCTTCTTCCTTACGATGCGCGAGCAGGAGTTAAAATGAGATTTAGTGTAAAATGCAGTACAGTGATGGGGGAACGAATGAAGCGCTTTGCTCTCTCTCTTTTGCCTCGGGCACCGACACCTGACTCGCAGCCAGGCTTATTTATTGACCTATTACCAAGGACATGTAATACCACAAGTCATCAATGTTTTGTGGTCTTGCCCTTGATGTGACTGTAGCCCCTCCTTATAGCTCTTTAGTTCTCTCCCTGTCTCTCTCTTCCTCTCTCACTCTCTTTCTCTCTTACAATGATATGTTGTATTTCTACATTTGATGAGTACGCATCATTTTATTTTCTATGTTGAGAATTGAAATTGATAGTGCGCCATATGGCAACAGAGGCCTGGTATTTGAGGTTCTAAATCTTATTTTTCTTTGTGTTGGTCAATGTATTTTGTATATAACACTAGGAGAAGCTTTTCATATCTTCAGTTAGTCTTTTAAATTAATAAATGCATGTCTAATGTTCACCTCAATAGAATAAAACACATTTGATCGCTTCGCTCATTTGCAAAATTCTAATGAGGTCCTTCCCACTGTGCACTCTGTACCCTTTCACAGAAAAATAGACGAACTAGTGTGACCAAATGTGGGTCCAGAAAGTCTTAGATGTAAATCTACCAGCTTTAATTGAGATATTTCAGAAATATGGATTGTTTTCCTTATTTAATTTAATTATTCATTATGGCCAGGGTGGATTATAGGCTTAATTCCTTCTTAATGATTATTTTGTTTGTTAGAGGAATGGACTGTACATACAATTTTACTGGTAGGATACTGCCTGCTGCAGAAAATGATTGAAGCTTATCCTGGCTGATTCACAAATCAGCAGAGACCAGATGCTGAAGCGAACAACCCTTTCCCCTCTGCACAGCTTCCAGATGACAGAGCTGAAAGGAACTATAATTAAAATGTCGGCTAAAGCCGTGTACACGTTTAAGTTATTGAATTCACAATTCCAGATCTGTTTCTGTATTTATAAATGCTGCAATCAATAATATAAAGTATAAGAAGAAAATAATTATAGTGATGTGGCAAAGCAACGTTGACTGTAACTTCCAGTGAAATCGCCGTTAGTGTGCAAAATAAAAAATACCCCAAGGAATGCTACAAAAATATATAGACAAAGCGCGATCCCTGTCAGCCATGGACTGAAAATATCTTATGTGTCTCAGTAATTCTTAGCTGTGAAAAAGCGTCAATGTGTGATTACAAATGATAACTCACCGAATTAGGGACCTCGTGCACAAAGGGGTTTAGCATTCGTAAACACTCTGATTCGGTAAATCAGGGTTTGTGAATGCTAAAAACCTTTTCTAAATGTACTAAATCCATGTAACGATTCAGATAAAAAAAATCTAAAGTTACACAAACCTGACTACTCATAAAAAACATTTTTTGTCAGCCTTTACAAAGGAAAAGCGGTCCCGTTCGTGAAATCCTTAGCACCTCGGTTGAGTTGGTAGCAAAATATTAATATTCTGCGACCGAATTTCAGAACTACATATCATAAGGAATGGGTTTTTGGAAGGAAAGCCCTGAACAAGCCCCTTCCAAATAGCAATTCCTAATGGTTTCCTAAACCCCTTTAGCGATTCAGAAAATCTTTTCTGAATCGTGAAATAGGTTTAGTACATTTCAACAAAGGGTTTTACTGTTTGCAATTTGTGAATGCTAAAACCCTTTGTAGAAGAGGCCCTATATTTTTTATATAATACATTTTACTTCGTTTTTATCAATAATAACACGTGTGCATTTATTTAAAAATATAGAGTAAATATTGCTAAAACTTTTTATTTTGTTTTAATATGTATTTCAATTTTCAAGTGTGCGTTTTCTTTTGATAAATCGATTGATATATATTTTAATCATATTTTGTATAATTTAAGCAAAAAATGACAACATTTAACTAAGTCCATTTTGTAACATTACATTTTTAGCTCATATTTATATGTGCATTTACCAACATTTAGTAATACATTATTTTATTTACGTTTATACATTTTAGTAATAACTTGTTCAATAATATTTCTACATTGCAATAACATTTTCTAACAAAACATAAATTGTTGAATTTTTTCCAATAGCTGAAATGTTAATGCAGTTTTTTGTGTCATTTGTGTTGCCATTTTATTACCTCTGTCTGCATTTTGTAGTCTTTTTTTCTTATTCAGTCTTCTTAGATAGTCCTCATAGATGGTTGTGCCAGCAGTGGCATAAAGAAACTTGAGGGGGCTTCCCTGCAAAGTATTTGTAGGAGGCCCCCCACCCTCCAGACCCAGTAAAGAGGCTTCTGGCCAGTGGGCTGTGGGAGGCAAGGGAGTAGCCAGTAAATTAAAGTACCCCCCACTTTGAAATAAAAGCTCTGATGGCACAAAGTAAGTGAAGCAAGCTAGCCACCTCCTCCCTAGAAGAGCTTCCCTGTATGTTCCATCCAGGTATCTATACATTCATTCTTTTACGCTTCTGTCCACTTGCTGATATCCACTAATTCACCTTTGCATTCTTACATTCATTCATTTTTTCATGCATCAATCAGTCTTTCCCCATTCCATCAATCCTTCTACTCTACAATCCACCAAACCATCCTTCCACTCTGCCATCCATCCATCTATGCCTCCTTCCATTCACTGTGCCATCCATCCATCCATACACCCACCTACCCACCCATCCATCACCCTTCCATCCACTCTGCCATTCATCTACTCTACTATCTTTTCATTAATCCATCCACTCTGCCATACATTTGCTCATAATTCCCCCACTCAACCATCCATCCCTTTACTCTACCATCCTTTCACCTGCCTATCCACCAACCTATCTATCTATCTATCTATCTATCTATCTATCTATCTATCTATCTATCTATCTATCTATCTATCTATCTATCTATCTATCTATCTATCTATCTAGCTATCTATCCATCCATCCATCCATCCATCCATCCATCGGGCCATCCATTCACCTGTCTACTCTTCTATCCATTCACTCATTATTTCACCCATTCATCCACCCACTCATTTATCCACCTAATCATCCCTCTAGCCTTCCCTTCACCCTTCCTTCTAGTCAATATTTCTTCATTCTTTCCCTTTTCTATTTACTCCTCTTTTGCTTTTCCTTGCCTCCACTTGCTCTTATGTTGATTCTGTATTGTTTCATAGTGTTAATTATGAGAGTTTGTCTGGTGAGTTGCAGACAGAGGAGGCCCAAAAAGAGCCCCACCCCTGCTGTAGCTGCCAAAGCGGGGGGTTCACAGCACCTCTGGTGGGGGCTTTTGCTACACCACTGGGTGCCTGATTGCTGCTCTTCTGTTCAGGTAAGGACAACCTCTTCTAGTAGCTCACGTGGGATTTTAAATTAGTGTATATAGGTTAGGCCAATTTTTGTGTTTTTTATTAGTTGGAGTTGGGAAATAAGTGTGGTAGGCCTTAATGTGTAGAGATGTGTCATACTTGCACTTTAGGTTTTATATATATATATATATATATATATATATATATATATATATATATATATATATACCACAACGGTTCACTTTTCCCGGCCGTCCAGGCGCTCTGAAAGGTGGTCTTAATGCATGCCATCATTTCTTGCAAGAGAGAAACATTCACTATAAGGAACATAATGAGATGCTGATGGATATGATCAATTTGTGCTTAACAAATAATGTTTTTTTATTTGGGGATGAGTTATATCGTCAGCGAAATGGAGCAGCTATGGGTTTTTCTTTCAGCCCCAGTTATGCCTGTTTGGTAATGGGGTGGTGGGAAAAGAGATAGCCTGGAACATCAAGAATGAAAAGCACACAAAAAGGATAGTCAGCTGGACACGATTCATAGACGATCTCCTCATTATCTGGAATGGGAATGAGGAAGATTTCCAGGAATACTTTGAAATTTTGAATATGAGCATACCTAATTTAAATTTCACGCATGAATTCAGCAATGAAAGAGTAATTTTCCTGGATGCAGAAATCTATGTGAAAAACAATTGTTTGGAAACTACATTACATCGAAAAAGCACGGCGACTAATGCCACTTTGGAGGCAACAAGTTTTCATCAGCCATCCCTTATATCCAGCATACCTTATGGGGAGTTCCTCCGCCTGCGGAGAATCTGCAGTGAGGAGGAGGAATGGAAAAAGCACAGTGCAAGAACAATAAAAAGATTCAAGGATAGAAAATACAGCAAAAACATCGTAAACCAATGTTGGAATAGGGCAAATGAAAGAACAAGAAAGGAATGTTTAGCACCAAGAAGTGGTGAAGAACCAACTACTGGGGAACCCATAAGACTCATTATGGATTTTAGTCAAGAGTCCAAGGAAATAGCTGGTATAATAAAAAATAATTGGAAAATTCTACAGCTGGATGGAACCATTGGCGAAAAAATGGGCCCCCACCCAATAATAACGTATCGAAGAGCCAAGAATTTGAAAGACCGGTTGGTGCATAGCCATTTTAAAGCCAAGAAACAAGAGACGTGGCTAAACACAAAGGGTTTTATTAAGTGCCACAATTGTAAAGTGTGCGAAATTGCGAAACCGGTAACGGAAGTCACAATGGCCAATAATAAAGTCTGGCAAATCAGAGATTTGATAACGTGCAAAAGCCAATACACGGTGTACGTAATCGAGTGCCCGTGTATGCTAAAGTATGTGGGTAGCACCATATGTGATTTTAAAAAACGTATACTGGAGCATGTGCGCGCCACTAAGAACAGAGACAGGAATAACGCAGTGGCTAAACATATGGAGACACACCATAATGCAAACTGGAAATCCTTGAAATTTTATGGGATCGAGACTGTACCGGTTAGTGCACGAGGTGGCAACCGTGAGAAAAGACTGCGACAAAAGGAGTCCCGGCATATCTTAAATTTCAGAACCATGACACCATTTGGTTTGAATCAGTCAGAGGAACTTTATATACATCTGTAAAAAACATAAAAACAAAAAGTAATAAGCTTCCTTTAACAGTGCAACAGGAAAGGTTTTGCTCAAGACTATGAAGTCATCTGCATGGAGTGCACAAAGGATGGGTTACGACATGTCAGGTTTTGTAAAAACCCACCGGAGGGAGGAAAAGAACATTGTTGGGAAACCAGAAAGGCATGGGATGCGTGATTTTTCCAACAAAATATGCCCACTGGAGGGCTTGAAAAAAAGACATGATTTCCCTTGTGGTAGCCGTTTCTAAATTACTAGCAATATCCTCAATGTGGGGAATGAATGAAAGGAGGTAAAAGAAACGGTAATTTGCTCTTGGTACGAACTGTGGCGCATTTGGGACATATACATGCCATAAAATTGATGACTAAAGTAGTATAACAATAAATAATAATTAGCACAGCTAAGAGCAATATGACACTCACGATAACTTATCGGCAAAATAATGTTTCCAGCATGCACTGTTTGTAAATATGTTTTTGTTAAACACAGGACTACATCTCCCAAGAACCAATGGAACAGTCCTGGCAACAAACAGGAAATGATGTCATAGTGTTTCCTTGAAGGGGGTTTTAAAAAACGTGAATAATCATGTGACTAATCAACCGTGATCAAGGTATATGGGGATACCGAAACGCGTTGGTTGATCTGTGTTGGCAGTTGAAAAATGATTCAAGAATAAATTAAGATTGGAAGATCACTGCTGGAGTGCGACCATTTACTTCTATATAGAGGTTTTGAATTTATATATATATATATATATATATAGTCGCTCATTTTGCACCGTTTGTTCGGATCACTCTCGGACGGGTGCTATTACCGTGGTGGTGCCCCCACGTAATATTGCAGCTCAAATTCTTTCAATCTTCAACAAAAGAATTACAGCACTCACGGGGAAAGTTGCACCGGTGATTTTATTCCGGAACCACAACAAACGCGTTTCGGAAACTCCTTCTTCAGTGTCTACCATCTGCACTGAGAGGAGCCATTTAAATTACCCTGCATCGTGTAGACATAGACATAAAAAATCGACTCTATAGCCTCAACATGAGCGCCATCTTATGGTGGTATTCTAACGCGAATTTCATATAATGTAACATCACACTGTAATAAATCGCATCACACGTGTATTCACAATTTCATATAGTAATTTAGACGTGAATCGGCTTTTATGCTATGTAAGTCTCCAAATAATCGGAAACTCGATCACAAATAACACTTCTTCTTATAAAAATGCATCATATTGAACATTCATTTTGTATAAAACCATGAAACAAATCATATGAAATTCTCAATCACGCCATAAATCGGCATATACTACTCAAGGCGCTCAATTAATCTTAACCTTGGTCTCTCATGACCTCTCCATATATCGCCTTCTATTGGCACATCATTACTGTCTATGTCGAGACAACTCATAGCAAATTAGAAAAATTTAGAAAAAAGAAGAAATCAGCAAAATTCATAAATGTTTGTACATCAATCACTCCCAGGATCCTCATCTGCCTAGGTGCACTGACAGCTCTTCACCGCTATTCAGACCATTAGGTGCCCTCGTTTGCATATCAATGATATAGCGGGACTCTAGCCTCCTAAGCCTCTGAACTCTATCTCCCCCCCTGGGGTTTAATGGTACATGATCTATACAAAAGTATTGCAACACATTTCTGTTACTTTGATGTTTAATAGAAAAATGCCTGGCGACTGGATAGTTCAAGTCTTTGTTCGCGATTGCCCATTGGTGTACCAATACGCGAATCTTAGCGCTATGTATAGTACTGCCTATATATCTGAGCCCACATGGGCATGTCAGACAATAGACAGTATGTGTTGTATGGCAAGTCAGAAATTTCTTAATCACATACTGTTTCTTCAACCCTGCTACTTGATAGGAGAGTACTCTTTTACTATTGGCACACGCCTTACATTTCCCGCAGGGGAAGAAACCTCTCATCTCTTTCAATGTTCCTTGTCTGCCAGGTAACTCTTCTAGGTGGCTGTGGACCAATTTGTCCCGCAGCGACCTAGCCTTCCTGAATGTAACTAGAGGAGCATGGGGAATATCCTTTCCTATGATGGCATCTGTTTTCAGGATATGCCAATTTCTTCTCAACATGCCCCTGAAGGTATTAGCATCATCCGAATAGGTGGTAATCATTCGGAATTTGCCTTCATTGCTGTCCTTGACGCTGGACAGATCATCCTTTTTATCAAGAAGTTTCTTTCTAGGGATTCTCTCTACTTTCTTAAGTGCGTTTTCTAAGAGATCCCTATTATAACCTCTAGCCATAAACCTAGCTATGCTGTCTTTTGCTGCGGCTTTAAAGTCGCATTCCCTGGAACAGTTACGTTTCAGCCTGAGGAGCTCACCATAGGGTATGCTGTTTATTAGTTTAGGAGGGTGACTACTGCCGGCATGTAAAATAGAATTGCCGACAGTCGGTTTTCTATACAGTTCTGTTTCCAGCACCCCTCCCTGAACATAAACCCTTAAATCGAGATAGTTCACTGCCACTGAACTAATCTCTGATGTGAACTTTAAATTCACTCATTTTTGTTTAAATGTAGTATGAATTCCTCAGCCAAACTTGACGACCCCTTCCATACAAGGAAGAGGTCGTCAATGTATCTGTGGCAGACAACTATCTCCTTGACCCATTTAGTATTCTCTGGGGTCCGGGTTACCTGCTCCTCCCACCAGCCCACTAATAAATTTGCGTAGCTGGGGGCGAAGCAGGTACCCATCGCTGACCCGGAGATCTGTCGGTAGAGGTCCCCTTGGAATAAAAAGATATTATTCAACAAACAAAATTCAATCAGTTCAACCAGCATATTGTTGTGTTCTGCAAATTTCAAAGGTCTCTTTTTCAGAAAATAT
The DNA here is from genome assembly GCA_963921515.1 of Calotriton arnoldi. NCBI lineage: Eukaryota > Metazoa > Chordata > Amphibia > Caudata > Salamandridae > Calotriton > Calotriton arnoldi. The sequence goes on from CAWUFW010023375.1 coordinate 49,911, forward strand.
TTGATTGCATCCAGTCCGTGTTGATGGCTAATACACGTGTAGAGACTCGTAATGTCTAGTGCAATCATCCAATATGTTGGTTCCCACTTCAGTTTACCAATCTGAATAATGAAATCCTTGGTGTCCTTGATATAAGAGGACAATTGTAGAACCGATTGAAACAAGAAATAGTCAATGAAGGTAGAAAGATTCTCCGTGAGACTCCCTATAGATGACACAATCGGTCTCCCTGGTGGACTGACATCGTCTTTGTGAATTTTCGGAAGGTGATAAAATGTTGGTATTATTGGATTGGTGTTCCTTAAGAAGAAATACTCATCGGTATCAAGCATCGATTTATTGTGCCACTTGTTAATTAAAACATGGTATTGCTTGATACTCTCGCTGTACCTTTCTTTACTGGTTTTTTCGTAATATCTCCCATCATTCAGTTGTCTCAACGCTTCACCGCAGTATTGTTCCCTAGTCATGAGAACAATATTGCCCCCTTTATCTGAGGGTTTACAGATGATCCCCGTATCCTTTTGTAGATTGATCAAAGTTCTTTCTTGATCTTTAGTCATATTCTTTTCTTTATGCATAGGTTTCATATGCTGTCTAAATTTGACAAGATCTTTGACCACCGCATCGGAAAATGCGTCGATGGCATCAAATGGCATCTGCGGCATGAACTGCGATGCTGGTTTAAATGGACTCACTGGTGCCTCCTGTTCAATACCAATGCGTCTCGTTCTTAAGGCCAAATTATCATCATTGTCCCTATTGCCCTCTTGCTCCAGACGCAGATCTTCCAATATTTCTAGAGATGTTAAATCATCCACTACTAGGATGTCTGTGTCCCTTGATTTTGCTTTTAACTGTCTTGACTCCCTGATGGTAGGTTTCAGCTTGAAGAATTTATGCAGTTTAAGCTTGCGTACTGAACTGAAAGAGATCTATCCTGGTTTGCGTGTATTCTAATCGATCGTTTGGACAAAAAGTCAATCCCAATTTCAACGCCGATTCCTCTGTAGATGTTAATGTCCTTGGTGTTAAATTCATAATAGTTAGATTATCTGCTTCCCTTACCACCTCCCTCCTCTCTTGCTCTTGGTCACCCTTGCTGTTATTTTTCCTCACCCTCTTCCTCTTCCAGCACGCTCTTCTTGTTCTTCTGTGGCTTCCGGTGGTTTGCTTTTGCCACCTCTCAGCCAGGACTGGCGAATAAGGTTGAATTCCATATGAAAAGGGGTTTTCTGTTTTACCGCCAGAGGTTTCTGCCAATTCATCCCCTGAAGGCTCACCTTCGGTGATATCTGATTCTGAAGTATCCACTCTTAATGGTGTTGGAGCAGTTCTTCTTTGGACATTTCTTTTCTCGGGCCATCAAATCTTTTTGCGAACGTCAGTACTCTTCCTTGTGAATAGTCTCTCTCGTCCCTCTCGAATTTGTCCTGTTTCCTTTGTTTAATTTTCAGCTCGTATTTCTGCAAGCGTTTTTTCATAGCTTCCTCAACTCATCTTGTTTATTCTTATCAGAATCCTTAGAAATTTCTTCCTCCAGTGTAGTTATTTCTATCAACGCTTTTCTCTGTCGCTCCAGGCAAATTTAATGAGGATCTTCAAACTGCCTTTGCATGATAAAGCAGTGTGCTCCACCCACTCTTCTAATAGGAGGGTCCGGGTTCTCATAGCTGGTACAGTGTATATTCGTAGACCTCTTGGTACTCTGTCTACGTCCATATAGTTCTGGAGGAGGTAGCCTCCACCATTTCCTCATTTCCTTCCGTACAGTCTCTCCAATTTTGTAAACAATCCATATAGAGTGCTGGAAACATTGACGCTCGCCTTTTGCTTGGCGATCCTGTCTCTGACTTCTTCTTAATATATCAATGGCTGCCTCTCTGCACGCTGATTCACTGAACATCTTGTCAGTGATGTCGTGGAAGGGCTGCTAGCACTCCCTGAGTAAACTTATCCCTCGTCCTGTCTCTGATGGCGCTCACTCGCTAAGCACACTCGGCTTACCGGTTCATGTAACTTGCTCCTCTCGGGTTGCCGGTCCGTGTGCTGCCTTCCGCTTTTCATGTGCCGCCAGAAACGGTGCCTCCGCATTTAATAGTCGCCATTTTGCACCGCTTGTTCGGATCACTCTCGGACGGGTGCTATTACCGTGGTGGTGCCCCCACGTAATATTGCAGCTCAAATTCTTTCAATCTTCAACAAAAGAATTACAGCACTCACGGGAAAGTTGCACCGGTGATTTTATTCCGGAACCACAACAAAGCGCGTTTGGAAACTCCTTCTTCAGTGTCTACCATCTGCACTGAGAGGAGCCATTTAAATTATCCTGCATCGTGTAGACATAGACATAAAAATGGACTCTATAGCCTCAACATGAGCGCCATCTTATGGTGGTATTCTAACACGAATTTCATATAATGTAACATCACACTGTAATAAATCGCATCACACGTGTATTCACAATTTCACATAAATTACTATATGAAATTGTGAATACACGTGTGATGCGATTTATTACAGTGTGATGTTACATTATATGAAATTCGCGTTAGAATACCACCATAAGATGGCGCTCATGTTGAGGCTATAGAGTCCATTTTTTATGTCTATGTCTACACGATGCAGGGTAATTTAAATGGCTCCTCTCAGTGCAGATGGTAGACACTGAAGAAGGAGTTTCCGAAACGCGTTTGTTGTGGTTCCGGAATAAAATCACCGGTGCAACTTTCCCCGTGAGAGCTGTAATGCTTTTGTTGAAGATTGAAAGAATTTGAGCTGCAATATTACGTGGGGGCACCACCACGGTAATAGCACCCGTCCGAGAGTGATCCGAACAAACGGTGCAAAAAGAGTGACTATTAAATGCGGAGGCACCGTTTCTGGCGGCACATGAAAAGCGGAAGGCAGCACACGGACCGGCAACCCGAGAGGAGCAAGTTACATGAACCGGGTAAGCCGAGTGTGTGCTTAGCGAGTGAGCGCCATCAGAGACAGGACGAGGGGATAAGTTTACTTCAAGGGAGTGCTAGCAGCCCTTCCACGACATCACTGACAAGATGTTCAGTGAATCAGCGCGCAGAGAGGCAGCCATTGATATATTTAAGAAGAAGTCAGAGACAGGATCGCCAAGCGAAAAGGCGAGCGTCAATGTTTCCAGCACTCTATATGGATTGTTTACAAAATTGGAGAGACTGTATGAAAGGGAATGAGGAAATGGTGGGAGTCTACCTCCTCCAGAACTATATGGACGTAGACAGGGTACCAAGAGGTCTACGAATATACACTGTACCAGCTTATGAAAACCCGGACCCCCTCCTATTAGAAGAGTGGGCGGAGCACACTGCTTTATCATGCAAAGGCAGTTTGAAGATCCTCATTAAATTTGCCTGGAGCGACAGAGAAAAGGCGTTGATAGAAATAACTACACTAAAGGAAGAAATTTCTAAGGATTCTGATAAGAATAAACAAGATGAGTTGAGGAAGCTATGAAAAAACGCTTGCAGAAATACGAGTTGAAAATTAAACAAAGGAAACAGGACAAATTTGAGAGGGACGAGAGAGACTATTCACAAGGAAGAGTACTGACGTTCGCAAAAAGATTTGATGGCCCGAGAAAAGAAATGTCCAAAAGAAGAACTGCTCCAACACCAGTACAGTGTATATTCGTAGACCTCTTGGTACCCTGTCTACGTCCATATAGTTCTGGAGGAGTAGCCTCCACCATTTCCTCATTTCCTTTCGTATAGTCTTCCAATTTTGTAAACAATCCATATAGAGTGCTGGAAACATTGACGCCGTTTTCGCTTAGCGATCCTGTCTCTGACTTCTTCTTAAATATATCAATGGCTGCCTCTCTGCGCGCTGATTCACTGAACATCTTGTCAGTGATGTCGTGGAAGGGCTGCTAGCACTCTGAAGTAAACTTATCCCCTCGTCCTGTCTCTGATGGCGCTCACTCGCTAGCACACTGCTTACCCGGTTCATGTAACTTGCTCTCTCGGGTTGCCGGTCCGTGTGCTGCCTTCCGCTTTTCATGTGCCGCCAGAAACGGTGCCTCCGCATTTAATAGTCGCTCATTTTGCACCGTTTGTTCGGATCACTCTCGGACGGGTGCTATTACCGTGGTGGTGCCCCCACGTAATATTGCAGCTCAAATTCTTTCAATCTTCAACAAAAGAATTACAGCACTCACGGGGAAAGTTGCACCGGTGATTTTATTCCGGAACCACAACAAACGCGCTTCGAAACTCCTTCTTCAGTGTCTACCATCTGCACTGAGAGGAGCCATTTAAATTACCCTGCATCGTGTAGACATAGACATAAAAAATGGACTCTATAGCCTCAACATGAGCGCCATCTTATGGTGAGTATTCTAACACGAATTTCATATAATGTAACATCACACTGTAATAAATGCATCACACGTGTATTCACAATTTCACATAAATTACTATATGAAATTGTGAATACACGTGTGATGCGATTTATTACAGTGTGATGTTACATTATATGAAATTCGTGTTAGAATACCACCATAAGATGGCGCTCATGTTGAGGCTATAGAGTCCATTTTTTATGTCTATGTCTACACGATGCAGGGTAATTTAAATGGCTCCTCTCAGTGCAGATGGTAGACACTGAAGAAGGAGTTTCCGAAACGCGTTTGTTGTGGTTCCGGAATAAAATCACCGGTGCAACTTTCCCCGTGAGTGCTGTAATTCTTTTGTTGAAGATTGAAAGAATTTGAGCTGCAATATTACGTGGGGGCACCACCACGGTAATAGCACCCGTCCGAGAGTGATCCGAACAAACGGTGCAAAATGAGCGACTATTAAATGCGGAGGCACCGTTTCTGGCGGCACATGAAAAGCGGAAGGCAGCACACGGACCGGCAACCCGAGAGGAGCAAGTTACATGAACCGGGTAAGCCGAGTGTGTGCTTAGCGAGTGAGCGCCATCAGAGACAGGACGAGGGGATAAGTTTACTTCAAGGGAGTGCTAGCAGCCCTTCCACGACATCACTGACAAGATGTTCAGTGAATCAGCGCAGCAGAGAGGCAGCCATTGATATATTTAAGAAGAAGTCAGAGACAGGATCGCCAAGCGAAAAGGCGAGCGTCAATGTTTCCAGCACTCTATATGGATTGTTTACAAAATTGGAGAGACTGTATGAAAGGGAAATGAGGAAATGGTGGAGGCTACCTCCTCCAGAACTATATGGACGTAGACAGGGTACCAAGAGGTCTACTGAATATACACTGTACCAGCTTATGAAAACCCGGACCCCCTCCTATTAGAAGAGTGGGCGGAGCACACTGCTTTATCATGCAAAGGCAGTTTGAAGATCCTCATTAAATTTGCCTGGAGCGACAGAGAAAAGGCGTTGATAGAAATAACTACACTAAAGGAAGAAATTTCTAAGGATTCTGATAAGAATAAACAAGATGAGTTGAGGGAAGCTATGAAAAAACGCTTGCAGAAATACGAGCTGAAAATTAAACAAAGGAAACAGGACAAATTTGAGAGGGACGAGAGAGACTATTCACAAGGAAGAGTACTGACGTTCGCAAAAAGATTTGATGGCCCGAGAAAAGAAATGTCCAAAAGAAGAACTGCTCCAACACCAGTAAGAGTGGATACTTCAGAATCAGATATCACCGAAGGTGAGCCTTCAGGGGATGAATTGGCAGAAACCTCTGGCGGTAAACAGAAAACCCCTTTTCATATGGAATTCAACCTTATTCGCCAGTCCTGACTGAGAGGTGGCAAAAGCAAACCACCGGAAGCCACAGAAGAACAAGAAGAGGGGGCTGGAAGAGGAAGAGGGAGAGGAAAAATAACAGCAAGGGTGACCAAGAGCAAGAGAGGAGGGAGGTGGTAAGGGAAGCAGATAATCTAACTATTATGAATTTAACACCAAGGACATTAACATCTACAGAGGAATCGGCGTTGAGATTGGGATTGACTTTTTGTCCAAACGATCGATTAGAATACACGCAAACCAGGATAGATCTCTTTCAGTTCGTACGCAAGCTTAAACTGCATAAATTCTTCAAGCTGAAACCTACCATCAGGGAGTCAAGACAGTTAAAAGCAAAATCAAGGGACACAGACATCCTAGTAGTGGATGATTTAACATCTCTAGAAATATTGGAAGATCTGCGTCTGGAGCAAGAGGGCAATAGGGACAATGATGATAATTTGGCCTTAAGAACGAGACGCATTGGTATTGAACAGGAGGCACCAGTGAGTCCATTTAAACCAGCATCGCAGTTCATGCCGCAGATGCCATTTGATGCCATCGACGCATTTTCCGATGCGGTGGTCAAAGATCTTGTCAAATTTAGACAGCATATGAAACCTATGCATAAAGAAAAGAATATGACTAAAGATCAAGAAAGAACTTTGATCAATCTACAAAAGGATACGGGGATCATCTGTAAACCCTCAGATAAAGGGGGCAATATTGTTCTCATGACTAGGGAACAATACTGCGGTGAAGCGTTGAGACAACTGAATGATGAGAGATATTATGAAAAAACCAGTAAAGACAGGTACAGCGAGAGTATCAAGCAATACCATGTTTTAATTAACAAGTGGCACAATAAATCGATGCTTGATACCGATGAGTATTTCTTCCTAAGGAACACCAATCCAATAATACCAACACTTTATCACCTTCCAAAAATTCACAAAGACGATGTCAGTCCACCAGGGAGACCGATTGTGTCATCTATAGGGAGTCTCACGGAGAATCTTTCTACCTTCATTGACTATTTCTTGTTTCAATCGGTTCTACAATTGTCCTCTTATATCAAGGACACCAAGGATTTCATTATTCAGATTGGTAAACTGAAGTGGGAACCAACATATTGGATGATTGCACTAGACATTACGAGTCTCTACACGTGTATTAACCATCAACACGGACTGGATGCAATCAAATATTTTCTGAAAAAGAGACCTTTGAAATTTGCAGAACACAACAATATGCTGGTTGAACTGATTGAATTTTGTTTGTTGAATAATATCTTTTTATTCCAAGGGGACCTCTACCGACAGATCTCCGGGTCAGCGATGGGTACCTGCTTCGCCCCCAGCTACGCGAATTTATTAGTGGGCTGGTGGGAGGAGCAGGTAACCCGGACCCCAGAGAATACTAAATGGGTCAAGGAGATAGTTGTCTGGCACAGATACATTGACGACCTCTTCCTTGTATGGAAGGGGTCGTCAAGTTTGGCTGAGGAATTCATACTACATTTAAACAAAAATGAGGTGAATTTAAAGTTCACATCAGAGATTAGTTCAGTGGCAGTGAACTATCTCGATTTAAGGGTTTATGTTCAGGGAGGGGTGCTGGAAACAGAACTGTATAGAAAACCGACTGCCGGCAATTCTATTTTACATGCCGGCAGTAGTCACCCTCCTAAACTAATAAACAGCATACCCTATGGTGAGCTCCTCAGGCTGAAACGTAACTGTTCCAGGGAATGCGACTTTAAAGCCGCAGCAAAAGACAGCATAGCTAGGTTTATGGCTAGAGGTTATAATAGGGATCTCTTAGAAAACACACTTAAGAAAGTAGAGAGAATCCCTAGAAAGAAACTTCTTGATAAAAAGGATGATCTGTCCAGCATCAAGGACAGCAATGAAGGCAAATTCTGAATGATTACCACCTATTCGGATGATGCTAATACCTTCAGGGGCATGTTGAGAAGAAATTGGCATATCCTGAAAACAGATGCCATCATAGGAAAGGATATTCCCCATGCTCCTCTAGTTACATTCAGGAAGGCTAGGTCGCTGCGGGACAAATTGGTCCACAGCCACCTAGAAGAGTTACCTGGCAGACAAGGAACATTGAAAGAGATGAGAGGTTTCTTCCCCTGCGGGAAATGTAAGGCGTGTGCCAATAGTAAAAGAGTACTCTCCTATCAAGTAGCAGGGTTGAAGAAACAGTATGTGATTAAGAAATTTCTGACTTGCCATACAACACATACTGTCTATTGTCTGATATGCCCATGTGGGCTCAGATATATAGGCAGTACTATACATAGCGCTAAGATTCGCGTATTGGAACACCAACGGGCAATCGCGAACAAAGACTTGAACTATCCAGTCGCCCGGCATTTTTCTATTAAACATCAAAGTAACAGAAATTTGTTGCAATACTTTTGTATAGATCATGTACCATTAAACCCCAGGGGGGGAGATAGAGTTCAGAGGCTTAGGAGGCTAGAGTCCCGCTATATCATTGATATGCAAACGAGGGCACCTAATGGTCTGAATAGCGGTGAAGAGCTGTCAGTGCACCTAGGCAGATGAGGATCCTGGGAGTGATTGATGTACAAACATTTATGAATTTTGCTGATTTCTTCTTTTTCTAAATTTTTCTAATTTGCTATGAGTTGTCTCGACATAGACAGTAATGATGTGCCAATAGAAGGCGAGATATGGAGAGGTCATGAGAGACCAAGGTTAAGATTAATTGAGTGCCTTGAGTAGTATATGCCGATTTATGGCGTGATTGAGAATTTCATATGATTTGTTTCATGGTTTTATACAAAATGAATGTTCAATATGATGCATTTTTATAAGAAGAAGTGTTATTTGTGATTGAGTTTCCGATTATTTGGAGACTTACATAGCATGAAAGCCGATTCACGGCTAAATTACTATATGAAATTGTGAATACACATGTGATGCGATTTATTACAGTGTGATGTTACATTATATGAAATTCGCTTTAGAATACCACCATAAGATGGCGCTCATGTTGAGGCTATAGAGTCCATTTTTTATGTCTATGTCTACACGATGCAGGGTAATTTAAATGGCTCCTCTCAGTGCAGATGGTAGACACTGAAGAAGGAGTTTCCGAAACGCGTTTGTTGTGGTTCCGGAATAAAATCACCGGTGTAACTTTCCCCGTGAGTGCTGTAATTCTTTTGTTGAAGATTGAAAGAATTTGAGCTGCAATATATATATTCAAATTCAAGGGTTTTGCCATGCCCAACGCGTTTCGGTCCTACCACATGGACCTTGATCACGGGATGATTGCAGGTTGTTCACAAACACCTTATATTTCCTTTTTTACAAAAATAAGGGAGAGGGGAAGTAACTTCCTGTTTCCGTTTCACATGAAGCATTCTGGTTATTGTAGTTAAACCTCATAGGGCTTTTTACACATGGCACAAATTATTATGTGATTAAATAAGTGTTATTAGTGACATGCATAATTATTAAGTGAAATGTGAAAGTGAATGTATATTTTAAATATTTTTTAAATTTGAAAGGCAAAAAGAAAAAATACATTTTTACAGATTATTTTCTTTTAGAGATACCACACACAAATTTGTTAATTACTTTTAAGTATAAGGAAGTTCAAGTTTAAAGTCCCTCCAGTGGGAGACGATTACCACTTTTATCAGATCATCTTTTTCCCATGATGATATACTGTGTTCTTTTATTTTAGTGGTACAATTATTTGTCCATTTAATTATTGTATTGATGTTGGTTCTCCCTTTTGAAGTTACACATAATTTCACGCCCTCCAGTGGGCAGGTTCCTTTTCGTGCGCGATATTGTTTCTCTATACTTTGTCTGTTGTTTTACGATTGTTTGTTCAAGACTGATGTCAATTTGGTTCCAATTTCAGTTTTTGCTTCTATAAGTTCACACTGGTTTCAAAGATGCACATAGAGTTCTTCGTCCTGATTGAGGCCTCTAGGGTTTAAGGTCCTGAACGTTACTATATGTTTCGATTCGCTTTGTCTTAATAGCTTCTCACGGTTTCCTCCTCTTTCAGATTGTGAGATCTGTTCAATTCCATAGAATCTCAGTTCTTCCCAGTTACTTTTGTGTACTGATTCCATGTGCTTTGCTATTGCATTCGATCGGTCCTTATTTTTAGTAGCTCGAATATGCTCTAGGACTCTTTTCTTGACCTCACAAGTTGTGCTTCCTATGTATTTAAGCTTACACGGGCACTCCACTATGTACACGACTGAATTTGCTTTTACACGTGATGTGTTGTCTGATTCTCCAAATCATACCATTGCCAATCACTACTTCTTTCTTTGGTGTTCCAATTCGGCATGCCTTGCAGTTTTTACATGGCCAGAAGCCTTCCTCTTGCAGCCATGTGATGGACCTATTTTGCTTGAAATGACTGTGTACTAGTCTGTCTCCTATGTTTGTAGCTCTTCGATGTGTGATGTTTGGATAGTCCCCTATTATATCTGATAATGTTGGGTCCAATTTTAAAATACCCCAGTGTTTTATTAGGATCTTCCTCAAATTGTTTGATTCCGCATTATATGTGGTGATTAATCTTATCTGCTGAGAATTTGTTGATGTTTTTAATTCCAATTTACTGTTCTTTCTCTTTGCATTTCTCAGAATGTCTTTGCGGTTTTGCATGATGACTCTTTGCAAACTGTTTTCCAGCACTTTTTTGGGGTATTTTCTTTTACTAAATCTCAGTTTTGTTGCTTCACTGTGTTTCTTGACTCCATATCAGATGAACAGTTTCTTTTCAGGCGTAGGAATTCCCCGTAGGGGATACTCCATTTCAGAGTTTCTTTGTGGAAACTATCACCATGCAAGGAAGTTACTTCCCCTCCCCCTTATTTTTGTAAAAAAGGAAATATAAGGTGTTTGTGAACAACCTGCAATCATCCCGTGATCAAGGTCCATGTGGTAGGACCGAAACGCGTTGGGAATGGCAAAACCCTTGAATTGAAAAAATACGCTTTTTTCAACTTCATCTCGAGTGAGTGCGATCCATTGTTGTGGCAACTTTGTAGATAAATATATATATATATATATATATATATATATATATATATATATATATTCACTGAAAAAACCATAGGTTTTAGGGAAAGTTGTAGTTAGTTGGACATTGCACTCGTACAAAACCCGTGAAATTCCCCGTTATAGTTAGTTCAGCTAACTATAACTCGCGCCCCGCAATGCACTGCTGATGACGCCACATATTACATCACTCATGACATGGGTCAGTGACATCACTGATGACATCTCAAATGACATCACTGATGACATCATCCAGTGACTGTGTGTTTCTGTAAAGTTTAAATATGTTTAATATATATAGGGAAAGGCGTATTGAAGAATGAGTGGGTGTATAAGTGTCTAAATGGATGATTTAGTAGGTGCGTGACTGACTCTAAGTGAGTGATTAAACGTATCTTACTGAATGCATGGGTTAGTGACTAAACTGTGTGAATGTCTGTATCCGTCTGTCTGTTGCTGTGTAAGCGGCTGCATGGGGTTTGTGAATAGCTACATGAGTGTCTATATGAGTTATTGATTGGTTGTCTGAGTATCTGTATGTGTGCCTGAGTGTTTGTGTGGATGGGGTGTGTGTGACTCTGTGCATAGATGTGTGAGTGGGTCATTCACTGGGTGCATGGTTTCAAGAGTGCATCTGTGATGGACTGTATGGGTGGATGAGTGTGTGTATGGGTGTGTTAGTGAGTGAATGTATATCTCAGTGGTACATGTGTGAGTAACTACATATGTGAAAGGCAGTATACATGTGTGTTGGAGTATATAAATGGCTATAAGTGAGAGTGTGTGATTGTGAGAGTGGCTGTATGGATGAGTGTGTACTTGTATCAGTGATTGTATAAGAGCGTAAGAATGTGCTAGTATTTGTATGAGTAAGTGAGCTGGTGTGTGCAAACTGTATAGGTGAGTAAATGGCAATGTGATTAATTATTTGCATGACTGACTAGGTGTGTGAGTACCTCTATGGATGAGTGGCGGTGTGTGAGTGTCTATGTAGGTGTATGAGTGCATATGATAGTCCTGTACTGAGTGACCGTAAGTATGAGTGACTGTACGGGTGAGTGAGTGGATGTGTGTGTAGACCTAAGAATCAGTGAGTGGGTATGTAGTTATTGGTGTTGGAGTGTCTATGGTTTTGAGAATGGCAGTCTGCAATTTAGAGTGGGTGTATCAAAAGTTATATTAGGGTGTGAGAAGATGCATCAAATTATCACATGGATGATGTCATCAGTGATGTCATCAGTGATGTCATTTGAGATGTCATCAGTGATGTCACTGACCATGTCATGAGTGATGTAATATGTGACGTCATCAGCAGTGCATTGTAAGCGCGAGTTATAGTTAGCTGAACTAACTATAACAGGGGAATTTCACGGGTTTTGTATGAGTGCAATGTCCAACTAACTATAACTTTCCCTAAAACCTATGGTTTTTTCAGTGAATTTCAAAGGTTTTTAAATGCTAATTTCTAACTATAACGTGTCTGAAACCTATGGTTTTTTTCAGTGAATTTCAAAGGTTTTTAAATGCTAATTTCTAACTATAACGTGCCTGAAACCTATGGTTTTTTAAGAGAATTTCAAAGGTTTTTTAAATGCTAGTTTCTAACTATGCCTACAGAGGTAGGACATGTGAAGAAAGAAGAAAAAACGCACAGAAAGAAGCAAAAGAAATGCAGACAGTAGCAACAGAAGTCCACAAAGACGAAGAAAAGTGCAGGAAGAAGCAAAAGATGTGCAGAAAGAACAAACAGAGGAGCAGAAAGAGGCCTTGTTGCAAAATCATCCTGTGCCCACAACTTTTTCAGACGTATACTGGTGGTAACTGACTCTGACTAACCAGAGTCAGTGCTATGCTAAACGACACTTAGAATACAGTGAAAACACCTACATACACTAGGGAACACTATGCATTGGGGTACCCCTGTGATTAGCATGACCTCCTCTGTAAGTCCGTAGTACATAATAGGGCAGGGGATTAAAACTACCTCTTAAAACGCGCTACAGGGCGCGTTTGCACAGTGGTAAAGGGAGGGTGCCTGAGGTGACATATGTGCAAACGCGCCCCGTGGCGCGTTTTAAGTTGCGGGATTAAGTCCCCTTGAATCCTGAGGGTCCCTGGGGCCCAACTAGCCCCCCAGGTACCTACAGTTAGGACCACAGAGCTGAGTTGCAGAGAGGCGTTCCGAGGCCACGCACCTTTTTTCACCTCTCTGCAACGCAACTCTGTTGTGCTTATTGAAGGTGCCTGGTGGGCTAGTTGGCCCCCAGGGTCCCTCAGGATTCAAGGGGAATTAATCCCAACTTAAAACGCACCACAGGGCGTGTTTGCACACATGTCACCTGAGGCCCCGCCCCTCCCTTCACCACTGTGCAAACGCGCCCCGTGGCGCGTTTTAAGTTGGGGATTAGGTCACCTTGAATCCTGAGGGTCCCTGGGGCCCAACTAGCCCACCAGGTACTTCCAGTAAGCACCACAGGCCTGCGTTGCAGAGAGGTGGTCCGAGGCCACGCCCCTTTTTACACCTCTCTGCAACGCAGCTCTGTGGCGCTTACTGGAGGTACCTGGTGGGCTAGTTGGACCCCAGGGACCCTCAGGATTCAAGGGGACTTAATCCCCCAACTTAAAACACGCACAGGGCGAGTTTTCACACATGTCACCTGAGGCCCCGCCCCCTCCCTTCACCACTGTGCAAACGCGCCCCGTGGCGCGTTTTAAGTCGGGGATTAACTCCCCTTGAATCCTGAGGGTCCCTGGGGTGCAACTAGCCCACCAGCTACCTCCATTAAGCGCCACAGAGCTGCGTTGCAGAGAGGTGTAAAAAGGGGTGTGGCCTCAGAACACCTCTCTGCAACGCAGCCCCCTGGTGCATACTGGAGGTTCCTGGTGGGCTAGTTGGCCCCCAGGGACCCCCAGTATTCAAGGGGAATTCGTTCCCCATCTGCAAGTGCGCCAGGGGGCGCGTTTGCAGAGTGCTGCAAGGAGGGGGCGTGGCCTCCGGCGCGATGCCGGTCTTTTTAATTTTTTTATTTTTAAGAATGGGGGCTGTGTGGCCCTCCTTCTCTTTGTAATTTATTTGCCCGCTATTTAAAAAAAAAAAAAAAAAATTTGGAAGGTGGCCACGTGGCCCCCCTCCCGAGGCCTTAATCGGCCACGGGGACCCCATCCCCCGGGGCCGGCCTTTGTTTTTGTTTTTTGTTTAAATTTTGGGGAAGGGGGCCGCGTGGCCCCCCTCCCAGGCCACTTGTTAGCCCCGGGGACCCCATCCCCCGGGGCTGGCCCTCTCCGTTGGGGACCGTGGGGGTTCCCCAATCCCCCCACGGTCCCGCCGGCTCCCCGCGTCCCTTGGGAGCCGGCATTGCTTTTCCACATGGGGAGCTGCTAAGATGCAGCTCCCCATGTGGAAAGCATTTTGCTTTGAATTTGGAAGAGAGCAGGTTTCCTGCTCTCTCTTCCAAAATTCAAAGCAAGTTTGCTGTGACAGGACGGGAGCCGCGAGGCTCCCGCCCTGTCATAGCAGAACAGCAGTGTCCCAGGGGTGGGCACCCGGGACACTGCAGGAGCCGGCCCTGGGGGTGGCAGTCCCCAGGGCCATCACAGGCTCCAGGAGGGGGCCGCGCGGCCCCCTCCCAACATGTTCAAAGCCCCGGGGAGGTGGTGGTCCCCGGGGCTTCAGGGGTCCGAAACGGACCCCCAATTTAAAATTCTTAGTGCCCCGGGGAGGTGGCGGTCCCCCGGGCATGTGGGGGGGCTTGAGCCCCCCCACACAGGTATCTAAATTTAAAAAAAAGAAGCCCTGGGGGGTGGCAGTCCCCGGGGCTGCGGGAGGGCCGAGTGCCCTCCCGGGGCTGCGGGAGGGCCGAGTGCCCTCCCGCACCATTTGTTATTTTAAGCCCTGTGGGGTGGTGGTCCCCGTGGCTTGGGGGGGCCTTAGAGGCCCCCCTTTAATTATTGAATAAACCCCCGCATGCACCCGGGACTTGGCCCACCCGGGGGCCAAATAACAACAAAGCGCGAGAGGCCGCGCTTCGTTTTTTTTTTCACTGCGGGATCCGCGCATCCTAAGCGCATCCCGCCGATTTAAAAAAAAAAAAAAATGCTTTTTTTGGCCCTGGGGGTCCTTGTGGGACCCCCTAAGCATGCCTAGGGGGTCAGGGTGTTTCTACCCTGCCCCCTTTTTGCGTTTTGCGCACTTGTTTCTTGTGCCTCAGTTCTACCGAGGAACAAGATGGCTGCCAACACTTCCTGGTTTGGAGTGTTGACAGCCAATTAGCATACAGCTCGTGATCGGGAAGGTGCGCTCAGGGTGCACGGACCCTCCGCGGCCATAGATATATATGTGGTTTTACTTTTGATTTTCTCAGGAACTACTGAACGGATTTAGACCATTTAACCAAAAGGCATGACTCTGAACCAAGGGCTACCTTTTTGCCAAATTTGGTGTAATTCCATTCAGCAGTTCGGCTGTAGCTGCGACTAAAGGTTCCTATGGAAAATTGCATGGGGAAAACACGTTTTGGGACCCCCCTTTTTTCTCGGTCCCCACTTGACGAATCACCCCGAAACTTTCAGGGTAGGAGCAGACCGGAGCGGGCCATACGTTTTGAAAATTTCGCGAAGATTCGTCAACCGGCGCCAAAGTTATTGGGAATAGAATGTTGTGAATTTCCTATGGAAAATAGGTCCTAACTGTAACTATCTACTGGCAACCGCCAGTAGATAATGTATAAATATACATATGTCTCCACAAAGCAGCTCACTCGTTTGCTGGTAAGTTTGGCGCTTCTCAGGTGGTACGGTACCGAAAACGGCAGAGCCAAGTCATTAGTTACATTCCCCTAAACTTCTACCAAGAAGAACACGGTCGCATTCACGGGTCTTTCACGATCTTTTTAGTTTATTGATCGGTTATAAGCCAGGACCAACACATGGCCCCAACGCGTTTCGGTCTCCCAGAAACCTTGATCACGGGTGCGGTAGCAGCGTTGCGGAAGTAGTTAAGTACATTTGATATGCTATTCCATCACTTTCTGTTACAGCGCCGCTAAGAATTATGGGAGTTGTACTGCAAAACATACAATTATTAAACAAACATTTAGACAAAACGTAACGTGATAAACTGTGATGTGTAAATACAAAGTGCGAAAGTTAGGATTATACTGGACCCCTTTCATTTTCTCAAAAATAATAAGGCCACAATTACAATTTAATAGCGAGCTCGCCGTCCCACGCACTCTTGCCATAAACCGTTTTCCTATCTATACAAAAATATTTCAGCATATAAAATATCTCATCATATAGAAAAATAAAAAAATGTATATATATACATATATAGTAAAGTGCAGATTTAGTACTGTACCCCCCCTCCATTTGTGGGTGCATACCATGTTTTACAGAAATTCAACGGTTAGACACTGATTCATTGTGTGTTATGCTTTAACACTCATTTCCTTAAAGAAAGATAAATCGCATCAGTGCGAGAATTAGGCTAACGTGTCATTGGTTATTCAGTAGCCGGGCATTGCACCAATACTTTATAATATATAGATAAGATGACTATTTACATCTCCTATGAGCTCTATGGCAAAAAATAATTTTGATATCTATAATCACATGATCACATATTATGAGAAAAGAGTTTATGGCATAATAGTTCCTTTCTTGAGGCCTACCATGGTTCACAGATCAATCCTAATGTGCAGCATACTAAAGTGCAAAGTGAAAACAGTGTAATTGTCCAAACATTATTCAAATAAAACTATGGGTAGCAAAGTCACAAATTTTTGAATGAGAATAAAGTTCCTCGTCTTGGTTTAAACCATGCGGTGTTAGGGTGTGAAGGGCCAAGATGTGTCTAGAGTCCCTTTGTCTTAACTTACGTTCCCTGTCACCACCCCCTTCATTTTGTACCACACTTTCGATGGCGAAAAACCTCAGCTTTTTCCAATCTCTGCCATGATATCGTTCCATGTGCTTAGCCACTGCATTGCTGCGATCTTTATTAACTGTAGCTCTCACATGTTCCAAAATCCGTTTTTTGAGTTCACAGATCCTGCTCCCAACGTATTTCAGGGCACATGGACATTCGATTATGTACACCACATACATGCTATTCCAAGTGATCAGTTGGTTAATTTTCCAAGATTTGTTGTTAGCTAGTTTGATTTCCTTAGTATTCTTGGCAATTTGACACACTTTGCAGTTGTTACACTTGAAGAAGCCTGTTTGTTTCAGCCACCTGCCAGATTTGTTTCTCTTCTGAAAAATGGCTGTGGACTAACTGATCCTTCACATTTTTACCTTTTCTGAATGTTATGTTGGGATGTTTGCCCATTATTTTAGATACTGTAGGATCTAGGTCTAGAATTTTCCAATTTTTTCTTAAGATGTTATTAATCTGTTTGGCTTCTGTAGAATAAGTCGTGATAAGATGGATAGTCTCAGTTGTCTTAGTTTTTTCCAATTCTTTCTTTTGGAGCAACTGACAAACTGATACACACATTCACACAGATTAGTCACTCACCCATACATTCACTAAGACACGTTTAATCACTCACTTATACAGTCAGTCACGCACCCACTAAATCATCCATACAGACACTTATACACCCACTCATTCTTCAATACACCTTGGCGTATATATATATAATATTCTTACATTTTTGAGAAACACTCAGTTACTGGATGATGTGACCAGTACATCACTGGTCACATCATCCAGTGACTGAGTGATATAATTTGAGATGTCATAAGTGATGTCACTGACCATGTCTTGAGTGATGTAATATGTGACGTCCTCAGCAGTGCATTGTGGGGGTGTGGGTTATAGTTAGCTCAGCTAACTATAACGGCTGAATTTCTCTGGGTTTGTATGAGTGAAATGTCAGCCTAACTATAACGTCTCTGAAACCTGTGGTTTTTTCAGTGAATAAATATATATATATATTCCCGGACGAAGGCCTCTGGCTGAAACGCGTTGGTCGTTTTTTCTCTAATGCACTGACCGCACTTTACACACGAAACTGAAGAAAACAATGCCAAAACAAGAAAATTATAAAAAAAATTCACTAAGAGCTACAATCTGGTGTGGACTTACTTTGTGGAGTGCTGCCTTTCTGTGCCCTTTGGTTAAGACGGTGTAACGAAGTTGAGGGAAACACGGGATATCAGTTTCCCATATATATATATATATATATATATATATATATATATATATATATATATTATCTACTGGCGGTCGCCAGTAGATAGTTATAGTTAAAACCTATTATCCATAGGAAATCCGCGACATTCTATTTGAAATAACGTTGGCGCCGGTTGACGAATCTTTGCGAAAGTTTCCAACTTGTTGGGGCGCTCCGGTCCGCTCCTATCCTGAAAGTCTCGGGGTGATACGTCAAGCGGGGGCCGAGAAAAAGGGGGTCCCAAAACGCGTTTTCCCCATTCATTTTTCCATAGGAACCTTTAGTCGCAGCTACAGCCCGAACTGCTGAACGGAATTACACCAAATTTGGCAAAGAGGTAGCCCTTGGTTCAGTGTTGTGCCTTTTGCTTAAATGGTGTAAATCCGTTCAGTAGTTCCTGAGAAAATCAAAAGTAAAGTCACATATATATCTGGGTGGAGCCTAACCACACATGTCATCGTGAGATCTTATTGGCTGTCAGCACTTCATCCTGGAATTGCTGGCAGCCATCTTGGGACCAATATAAATGATAGTACCTCATTGAAATGCATTGTAGTGAATAGAAGATTTTGAGGGTCACCAAAAGGAGAACTATAAAGGGTGATAACAGGCTTTAGTTACATTAGAATTTATTTGTTGATGGTACCATACTAATTTTAAGAATTGTGGTGTATTCTAAGGTGATTTTACCATGTGAAAAACCTTCTGCTGGGATATCATGAATCATGTTTGAGAGAACACTATTTTCTCATGCTTGTCCCATGGAGGTTTGGAAGGTGCTCCAGAAGCTAAAATGAGAGCATATTTTCTGTAAATTCACATTATCTTTCTCACTCATGTGAGAATGAAGTCTGACATTCTCAGTAAAACATGTACATCCAACAAGGGCAGAGGCTGTCAGTTGATTCCTTTGTGTTCTACTGCAGCTTCCCAGAGTGTTCTAAAGAACAACTAGAGTGCTAACAGCCTTACTTATGACAAAAGTATGGCACACCTGAAGCCATCTTGATTGGAATAAACTGGTAACACTTAAAACATTTAATTTAAAAAGGAACAACATTATGGGGTTCATTTTGTCATAGAAATTATGGTTAGTGCTGTAGAAAGAAAAATTAGGACATATTTCAAGTGTGATCTCAAATATCTTCCTGTTATATTTCAACAGGAGCAGCCTGCCAGTTGATGCCTTTGTGTTCTACTGCAGCTTCCCAGAGTGTTATAAAGAAAAACTAGAGCGCTAACAGCCTTACTTATGACAAAAGTATGGCACACCTGAAGCCATCTTGATTGGAATAAACTGGTAACACTTAAAACATTTAATTTAAAAAGGAACAAAATGATGGGGTTCATTTTGTCATAGAAATTATGGTTAGTGCTGTAGAAAGAAAAATTAGGACATATTTCAAGTGTGATCTCAAATATCTTCCTGTTATATTTCAACAGGAGCAGCCTGCCAGTTGATGCCTTTGTGTTCTACTGCAGCTTCCCAGAGTGTTATAAAGAACAACTAGAGCGCTAACAGCCTTACTTATGACAAAAGTATGGCACACCTGAAGCCATCTTGATTGGAATAAACCGGTAACACTTAAAACATTTAATTTAAAAAGGAACAAAATGAGGGGTTCTTTTTGAAATAGAAATTATGGTTAGTGCTGCAGAAAGAAAAATTAGGGCATGTTTTAAGTGAGATCTCAAATCCTCTTCTATTTCATTAGAAAATTCTGACATGCAGACTGAAACAATCACTTTCAATACCAGCAGCAGACTACCAGTTAACTCCCTGGTGAGCAGTAGCTTTACTCCAGTGATCTAATGAGCAACTAGAGTGCTAACATTCTGATTTTATGGCAGATGTGAGACACATCTGAATGCCTTCTTGATGGAATCAAAGTAAAAAACTGAAAGCATTTCCTACTGAGGAGACTGCAGTAAATGAAGAAATTAGGAAACTTCATAACAAAGTAGTCTTCCAAGACGGCCACCAGTGAAAAAAGAGCCCAAATGTAGCACAAATATTACCCAGTTGTAGCCCACATATAGCCCAATGACAAAAGTGTGCAAAACACTTTTTATTTTTAGTTTTTTTGCAGTTTTATGTAGTGCAGACTGGTCAGGTATTGGAGCATTGCATCTTAAAACATGACCCCCTACACTACAAAAACACCACTGCACTACCTTAAACCCTAAAACACTACCCCCAGCACGACCCCCTACACTACACAAGCACCACTGCACTATCCTACACCCTAAAACACTACCCCCAGCACGACCCCCTACACTACCCAAACACCACTGCACTAACCTAAATCCTAAAACACTACCACCAGCACGACCCCCTACACTACCCAAACACCACTGCACTACCCTAAAACATGACCCCCTACACTACACAAACACCACTGCACTACCCTAAACCCTAAAACACTACCCCCAGCACGACCCCCTACACTACACAAGCACCACTGCACTACCCTAAACCCTAAAACACTACCCCCAGCACGACCCCCTACACTACACAAACACCACTGCACTACCCTAAACCCTAAAACACTACCCCCAGCACGACCCCCTACACTACCCAAACACCACTGCACTAACCTAAATCCTAAAACACTACCCCCAGCACGACCCCCTACACTACCCAAACACCACTGCACTACCCTAAAACATGACCCCCTACACTACACAAACACCACTGCACTACCCTAAACCCTAAAACACTACCCCCAGCACGACCCCCTACACTACACAAGCACCACTGCACTACCCTAAACCCTAAAAACACTACCCCCAGCACGACCCCCTACACTGCCCGAACACCACTGCACTGCCCTAAACCCTGAAACACCAGCCCCTGCATGACCCCCTACACTGCCCCAACACCACTGCACTGCCCTAAACCCTGAAACACCACCCCTAGCACGACCCCCTACACTGCCCGAACACCACTGCACTGCCCTAAACCCTGAAACACCACCCCTTCACGACCCCCTACACTGCCCAAACACCACTGCACTGCCCTAAACCCTGAAACACAACCCCCAGCATGACCCCCTACACTGCCCGAACACCACTGCACTGCCCTAAACCCTGAAACACTAGCCCCAGCAAGACCCCCTACACTGCCCGAACACCACTGCACTGCCCTAAACCCTGAAACATCACCCCCAACAAGACCCCCTACACTGCCCGAACACCACTGACCTAAACCCTGAAACACCAGCCCCAGCACGACCCCCTACACTGCCTGAACACCACTGCACTGCCCTAAACCCTGAAACACCAGCCCCAGCACGACCCCCTACACTGCCCGAACACCACTGCACTGCCCTAAACCTTGAAACACCAGCCCCTGCACGACCCCCTACACTGCCCGAACACCACTGCACTACCCTAAACCCTGAAACATCACCCCCAGCACGACCCCCTACACTGCCCGAGCACCACTGCACTGCCCTAAACCCTGAAACACCAGCCCCAGCACGACCCCCTACACTGCCCGAACACCACTGCACTGCCCTAAACCCTGAAACACCAGCCCCAGCACGACCGCCTACACTGCCCGAACACCACTGCACTGCCCTAAACCCTGAAACACCAGCCCCAGCACGACCCCCTACACTGCCCGAACACCACTGCACTGCCCTAAACCGTGAAACACCAGCCTCAGCACGACCCCCTACACTGCCTGAACACCACTGCACTGCCCTGAACCCTGAAACACCAGCCCCAGCACAACACCCTACACTGCCCGAACACCACTGCACTGCCCTAAACCCTGAAACACCACCCCGTGCATGACCCCCTACACTGCCCGAACACCACTGCACTGCCCTAAACCCTCAAACACCACCCCCAGCGCGACCCCCTACACTGCCCGAACACCACTGCACTGCCCTAAACCCTGAAACACCACCCCCTGCAGAACCCCCTACACTGCTCGAACACTACTGCACTGCCCTAAACCCAGAAACACCATCCCCAGCACGACCCCCTATACTGAACGAACACCACTGCACTGCCCTAAACCCTGAAACACTACCCCCAGCAAGACCCCCTACACTGCCCGAACACCACTGCACTGCCCTAAACCCTGAAACATCACCCCCAGCAAGACCCCCTACACTGCCCGAACACCACTGCCCTAAACCCTGAAACACCAGCCCCAGCACGACCCCCTACACTGCCCGAACACCACTGCACTGCCCTAAACCCTGAAACACCACCCCCTGCACGACCCCCTACACTGCCCGAACACCACTGTACTGCCCTAAACCCTGAAACCCCACCCCCAGCATGACCCCCTACACTGGCAGAACACCACTGCACTGCCCTAAACCCTGAAACACCACCCCCTGCACGACCCCCTACACTGCCCGAACACTACTGCACTGCCCTAAACCCTGAAACACCACCCCCAGCACGACCCCCTACACTGCACGAACACCACTGCACCGCCCTAAACCCTGAAAAACTACCCCCAGCAAGACCCCCTACACTGCCCGAACACCACTGCACTGCCCTAAACCCTGAAACATCACCCCCAGCAAGACCCCCTACACTGCCCGAACACCACTGCCCTAAACCCTGAAACACCACCCCCAGCAAGACCCCCTACACTGCCCGAACACCACTGCACTGCCCTAAACCCTGAAACACCACCCCCAGCAAGACCCCTACACTGCCCGAACACCACTGCACTGCCCTAAACCCTGAAACACCACCCCCAGCACGACCCCCTACACTGCCCGAACACAACTGCTCTGCCCAAAACCCTGAAACACCAGCCCCAGCACGACCCCCTACACTGCCCGAACACCACTGCACTGCCCTAAACCCTGAAACACCAGCCCCAGCACGACCCCCTACACTGCCCGAACACCACTGCACTGCCCTAAACCCTGAAACACCACCCCCAGCACGACCCCCTACACTGCCCGAACACCACTGCCCTGCCCTAAACCCTGAAACACCAGACCCAGCACAACCCCGTACACTGCCCGCACACCACTGCACTGCCCTAAACCCTGAAACACCACCCCCAGCAAGACTACCTACACTGGCCGAACACCACTGCACTGCCATAAACCCTGAAACACCGCCCCTGCACGACCCCCTGCACTGCCCAAACACTACTGCACTGCCCTAAACCCTGAAACACCACCCCTCAGCACAACACCCTACACTGCCCGAACACCACTGCACTGCCCTAAACCCTGAAACACCACCCCAGCACGACCCCCTACACTGCCCGAACACCACTGCACTAAACCCTGAAACACCACCCCCTGCACGACCCCCTACACTGCCCTAACACCACTGCACTGCCCTAAACCCTGAAACATCACCCCCAGCACAACCCCCTACACTGCCTGAGCACCATTGCTCTGCCCTAAACCCTGAAACACTAGCCCCAGCACGACCCCCTACACTGCCTGAACACCACTGCACTGCCCTAAACCCTGAAACACCACCCCCAGCACGACCCCCTACACTGCCCGAACACCACTGCACTGCCCTAAACCCTGAAACACCAGCCCCAGCAAGACCCCTACACTGCCCGAACACCACTGCATTGCCCTAGACTCTGAAACACCAGCCCCAGCAAGACCCCCTACACTGCACTGCCCTAAACCCTGAATTTAGCCCCAGCACGACCCCCTACACTGCCCGAACACCACTGCACTGCCCTAAACCCTGAAACACCAGCCCCAGCACGACCCCCTACACTGCCCGAACACCACTGCACTGCCCTAAACCCTGAAACACCAGCCCCAGCACCACCCCCTACAATGCCCGAACACCACTGTACTGCCCTAAACCCTGAAACACCACCCCCTGCACTGCCCCCTACACTGCCCGAACACCACTGCACTGCCCTAAACCCTGAAACACCACCCCTTGCACGTCCCCCTACACTGCCCGAACACCACTGCACTGCCCTAAACCCTGAAACACCACCCCCTGCACCACCCCCTACACTGCCCGAACACCACTGCACTGCCCTAAACCCTGAAACACCAACCCCTGCACCGCCCCCTACACTGCCTGAACACCACTGCACTGCCCTAAACCCTGAAACACCACCCCCAGCATGACCCCCTTTACTGCTCGAACACCACTGCACTGCCCCAAACCCTGAAACACCACCCCCAGCATGACCCCCTACACTGCCCGAACACCACTGCCCTAAACCCTGAAACACCACCCCTGCACGACCCCCTACACTGCCCGAACACCACTGCACTGCCCTAAACCCTGAAACACCACCCCCTGCACGACCCCCTACACTGCCCGAACACCACTGAACTGCCCTAAACCCTGAAACACCACCCCCAGCACGACCCCCTACACTGCCCGAACACCACTGCACTGCCCTAAACCCTAAAACACCACCCCCAGCATGACCCCCTACACTGCCCGAACACCACTGCACTGCCCTAAACCCTAGAACACTACCCCCAGCATGACCCCCTACACTACCCGAACACCACTGCACTACCCTAAACCCTAAAATACTCCCCACAGCACGACCCCCTACACTACCCGAACACGACTGCACTGCCCTAAACCCTAAAACACTCCCCCAGCACGACCCCCTACACTACCCGAACACCACTGCACTGCCCTAAACCCTAAAACACTCCCCCAGCACAACCCCCTACACTACCTAAACACCACTGCACTGCCCTAAACCCTAAAACACTACCCCCCGCATGACCCCCTACACTACCCAAATACCAATGCACTACCCTAATCCCTAAAACACTACCCCCCGCACAACCCCTTACACTACCCAAAGACCACTGCACTACCCTAAACTCTAAAACAATACCCCCGAACGACTCACTACACTACCCAAAGACCACTGCACTACCCTAAACCCTAAAACACGACCTCCTACACTACACAAACACCACTGCACTACCCTAAACCCTAAAAAACTACCCCCAGCACGAACCCCTACACTACCCAAACACCACTGCACTACCCTAAACCATAAAACACTACCCCCAGCAGTACCCCCTACGCTACCCAAACACCACTGCACTACCCTAAACCCTAAAACACTACCCCCAGCAGTACCCCCTACACTACCCAAACACCATTGCACTACCCTAAACCCTAAAACACTACCCCCAGCAGTATCCCCTACACTACCCAAACACCACTGCACTACCCTAAACCCTAAAACCCTAAAACACTAACCCCAGCACGACCACCTACACTACCCAAACACCACTGTACTACCCTAAAACACTCCCCCCAGCACGACTCCCTACACTACCCAAACACCACTGCACTACCCTAAACCCTAAATCTACCCCCAACATGACCCCCTACACTACACAAACACCACTGCACTACCCTAAACCCTAAAACACTACCCCCAGCACGACCCGCTTCACCACCTAAACACAACTGCACAATTTGTTACAGGCGTTGCAACGCAGGCCTGTGGTGCTTACTGGAAGTACCTGGTGGGCTAGTTGGGCCCCAGGGACTCTCAGGATTCAAGGTGACCTAATCCCCCAACTTAAAACGCGCCACGGGGTGCGTTTGCACAGTGGTGAAGGGAGGGGGCGGGCCTCAGGTGACATGTGCACAAACACGCCCTGTGGTGCGTTTTAAGTTGGGGAGTTAATTCCTTTGAATCCTGGGGGCCAACTAGCCCACCAGGTACCTTCAGTAAGCACAACAGAGTTGCGTTGCAGAGAGGTGAAAAAGGTGCGTGGCCTCGGAACGCCTCTCTGCAACTCAGCTCTGTGGTCCTAACTGTAGGTACCTGGGGGCTAGTTGGGCCCCAGGGACCCTCAGGATTCAAGGGGACTTAATCCCGCAACTTAAAACGCGCCACGGGCGCGTTTGCACACATGTCACCTCAGGCCCCCCCTCCCTTCACCACTGTGCAAACGCGCACTGGCTCTGGTTAGTCAAAGTCAGTTACCACCAGTACCCGTCTGAAAAATTTGTGGGCACAGGATGATTTTGCAACAAGGCCTCTTTCTGCTCCTCTGTTGGTTCTTTCTGCACATCTTTTGCTTCTTTCTGTGCGTTTTTTCTTCTTTCTTCACATGTCCTACCTCTGTTGGCATAGTTAGAAACTAGCATTTAAAAAACCTTTGAAATTCACTTAAAAAATCATACGTTTCAGGCACGTTATAATTAGAAATTAGCATTTAAAAAACCTTTGAAATTCACTGAAAAAACCATAGGTTTCAGGCACGTTATAGTTAGAAATTAGCATTTAAAAACCTTTGAAATTCACTGAAAAAACCAAAGGTTTCAGGCACGTTATAGTTAGAAATTAGCATTTAAAAAACCTTTGAAATTCACTGAAAAAACCATAGGTTTTAGGGACAGTTATAGTTAGTTGGACATTGCACTCGTACAAAACCCGTGAAATTCCCTGTTATAGTTAGTTCAGCTAACTATAACTCGCGCCCGCAATGCACTGCTGATGACGTCACATATTACATCACTCATGACATGGTCAGTGACATCACTGATGACATCACTGATGACATCTCAAATGACATCACTGATGACATCATCCATGTGATAATTTCATGCATCTTCTCACACCCTAATATAACTTTTGATACACCCACTCTAAATTACAGACTGCCATTCTCAAAACCATAGACACTCCAACACCAAAACTACATACCCACTCACTGATTCTTAGGTCTACACACACATCCACTCACTCACCTGTACAGTCACTCATACTTACAGTCACTCAGTACAGGACTATCATATGCACTCATACACCTATATAAACACTCACACACCGCCACTCATCCATAGAGGTACTCACACACCTAGTCAGTCATGCAAAAATTAATCACACACCCATTTACTCACCTATACAGTTATACACACACCAGCTCACTTACTCATACAAATACTAGCACATTCTTACGCTCTTATACAATAACTGATACAAGCACACACGCATCCATACAGCCACTCTCACAATAACACACTCTCACTTATAGCCATTTAAATACTCTAACACACATATATACTGCCTTTTACATATGTAGCTACTCGCACATGT
>CAWUFW010023376.1:0-76975 GCA_963921515.1 Calotriton arnoldi
CTCACATTGGTCTGCAGCGGTTGGGATTCAAACCTGCATTGTTTTACCAGAAAAATCTTTGTATTGATTAACTGAATAACCACTAGTATCTAGGAACATATAATACTAGCTTAAGATAGTAAGTTCTACTGAACTTGGGGTTGGGTAAGTCAAGGGTCTAGCACACCCTTTCTCCAACTTAAGAGAGTTTAGTTCCCACTAGGTTAGGTAGGTGCCTACACTATACCTCACTTAGTATGTCTTCTACTGGGAATGCCAATGGTGGCATCCTGCCTACTAAATATGATAGCTTTGCATTCAAGGAATTAAAAGCTATGTGTGTATCTAGGAAGCTGAAGACAGGGAGAAATGCCAACACTCAACGTCTAATAGATGCATTACTGCTAGATGACATTAGGAAGACTCCTGGGTCAGATGAGCAGGATAGAGTGGGTGGTACAGGGGAGGAGGATAGGTCAGGAGGGGACACCTTCTATGACCTAGAGTCCAACCTTGAACAACTCAGATCCCCTGGGGGAAGAGGAAGAAGAGGATCAAGAGGACCCTCACTTTAGTCCTCCAGGGAGAGTGCAGAGTTTACCCAGGAGATCTAGGTCTCCCTCTGCTGAGTCAAATCATTCTAGGCATTCTGTAGGGACCTCTGTTTCTAGCAAGAGGGACAACTCTTATGACAGGGAGTGCCAATTACTAGAGCTTGAGAAAGCTAAGCTTAGGCTCAGGCAACAGCAATTGGCCC
Source organism: Calotriton arnoldi (assembly GCA_963921515.1). NCBI lineage: Eukaryota > Metazoa > Chordata > Amphibia > Caudata > Salamandridae > Calotriton > Calotriton arnoldi. The sequence goes on from CAWUFW010023376.1 coordinate 737, forward strand.
TGGATAAAGAGTCCCTAGAAGTTCAGAAGACTAGAAAGAAATTGGGACTAGAGTCCCATGTTGGCAGCTATAGTGTCCCTAGGGTTAGGGAACACACCTTTGATCATAGGAACCTGAGCAAGATTGTTCCTCCATTCCATGTAGGGCATGACATCCAGAAATGGAGAACTGCTTTGGAGAGGGCCTGTAAAGTACAGAAGGTCCCTCAAGAGCAGTGGGCAGCTATCTTGTGGCTCTCCTTTGCTGACAAAGGTAGAGATAAGCTCCTCACTGTAAGAGAAGAGGATGCTGATAACTATTCAGTCCTGAAGAGTGCTCTCATTGAAGGGTTTGGCTTAACCACTGAACAGTACAGGATTAAGTTCAGAGACACCCAGAAGACACAGACTCAGGACCGGGTAGACTTTGTTCATTGTGCCATTAAGGCTCTGGAAGGCTGGTTACTTGGTAGCAAGGTGAATGATTTTAAAGGATTGTACAACTTGATTATGAGGGAGCAGATCCTCAATAATTGCCAAAACCAGTTGTTGCATCAATACCTGGTTGACTCTGATCTGACTTCTCCCCAAGAATTGGGAAAGAAGGCAGATAAGTGGGTCAGAACCAGGGTGAAGCAGAAAGCCCAGACCAATGGAGGTGACCAAAAGAAACCAGACTCTAAGAACTCAGATAAGGGTGGGGACAAAAATAAAGATCAAAAGTCTTCATCAGGGCCCCAAAACCTGCATCTGGGGGAGTCACAATCCAACAAGGGAAAAGGAAACCTTGGTGTCATATCTGTAAAGAGAAAACCCATTGGACAAAAGATGCCAATTGTCCAAGGGCCAAGGATTCTACTCCTACCACCACTGCCTCTAAGGCAACTGCTCCCCCTAGCACAGTTTCAAGTGGTGGTACACAGAACAAGGGAATAGTGGGGTTAACCTTGGGCTCTGAGGTGGGTTCTGGCCTAGTCAGAACTCCAGCTCAGGCTGTTTTAGTCTGTGATGGAGGCATGGACATTGCCTCCTTATTTGTAAGTCCCAGTAACCTGGGCAAATACAGACAACAGCCTTTAATAAATGGTAAGGAGGCCATGGCATACAGGGACACAGGTGCAAGTGTCACAATGGTGACAAAAGATCTTGTGGACCCTGACCAGATCATACTTGGTGAGATGTACCAAGTGACCAATGCTAGCAATGTCAGGACAGACCATTCCTTGGCAGTTGTTAACTTCACCTGGGGAGGGGTAACTGGCCCTAAGAAGGTTGTGGTAAGTTCAGACCTCCCTGTGGAATGCTTGTTGAGCAATGATTTGGAGACTTCAGCCTGGGCTGAAGTGGAACTCAGGACTCATGCAGCAATGTTGGGCATCACTGCAGATGTGTTTGCTGTAACCAGGTCACAGGCCAAACTGAAAGTCACGGAGCAGGCCCTGGATCCTGAAAGGATGGACCAGGTGCCTTCCAAGAAGAGGAGCAGGAAGGGTAAGGCTGAGTCTTCCCCCCTGGCTCAGGAAGAGGATCAGTCTTTTGAGGAAGTTGATCCCAGGCCTTGTGAAGGAACTGTCTCAGAGGAACTTGAACCTGACCAGGTTGAGTTCTTTGGGACAGGGGGCCCTTCCAGGGCAGAACTGAGTCAGGAGCAGCAAACCTGCCCCTCTCTTGAACCCCTCAGACAGCAAGCTGCTGCTGAGGCTGCAGGGAATGTCAGTGGATCTCACAAGATCTATTGGGATGAGGGACTTCTATATTCAGAGGGTAGAGACCCCAAGCCTGGTGCCACCAGGAGGTTGGTTATACCTCTGAAGTTTAGGGGCTTCCTACTCACCCTAGCACATGACATTCCCCTAGCAGGACACTTAGGCCAAAGCAAGACTTGGGACAGGCTTGCCCCTCACTTTCACTGGCCTCATATGTCAGAGGACACAAAGGAGTTTTGTCGCTCCTGTATCACTTGCCAAGCCGGTGGTAAGGCAGGTGGTACCAAAAAGGGCCCCCTGATACCACTACCTGTGGTGGGGGTTCCCTTTGAGAGGGCTGGGATTGACATAATTGGTCCCATGAACCCTCCAACAGCATCTGGACATTCTTATATCCTGGTGGTGGTGGACCATGCTACCAGGTATCCAGAAGCTATTCCCCTTAGGACCACCACAGCACCTGTGGTGGCAAGGGCCCTCCTGGGGATTTTCTCCAGGGTGGGTTTTCCTAAGGAGGTCTTAACAGCAGAGGTACTAACTTTATGTCTAGTTACATAACTGCAATGTGGAAAGAGTGTGGTGTCAACTACAAGTTCACCACACCCTATCGTCCTCAATGCAATGGGTTGGTTGAAAGATTCAATAAAACCCTAAAGGGCATGATAATGGGACTCCCAGAAAAGCTCAGGCGAAAATGGGATGTTCTGTTGCCCTGCCTTCTCTTTGCCTACAGAGAGGTGCCACAGAAGGGGGTTGGCTACAGCCCTTTTGAACTTTTGTTTGGTCACCCAGTTAGGGGTCCACTGTGTCTGGTGAAGCAGGGATGGGAGTTACCTCTCAAACCTCCTAAACAGGATATTGTGGACTATGTACTTGGTCTCCGCTCCAGGATGGCTGAGTATATGAAGAAGGCATCCAAAAACCTTGAGGCTAGCCAGGAATTGCAAAAGGCCTGGCATGACCAAAAGGCTGTCTTGACTGTTTACCAGCCAGGACAGAAAGTGTGGGTGCTGGAGCCTGTGGCCCCAGCAGCTCTCCAAGACAGATGGAGTGGACCCCACACAATACTTGAGCAAAAGGGAGAGGTCACTTACTTGGTGGACCTTGGAGCTCACAGGAGCCCCCACAGGGTGTTCCATGTGAACAGACTCAAGCCTATTGTTGACAGGGCAGACATGGGCTTGCTCATGGCTACTGATGAGAGACAGGAGGAAGAGAGTGACCCACTCCCTGACCTCCTCTCACAGAACCCTGATGATGGCTCAGTAGATGGTGTAGCTTTGGCAAGCAGCCTCACTGAGCAACAACAGTCTGATTGCAGGAAGGTCCTCAATCAGTTTAGGCAACTGTTCTCACTGACTCCAAGTCAGACCACCTGGTGTACCCATGAAGTGGACACAGGTGAAAACCTACCTGTAAAGAACAAACTTTACAGACAACCTGACCATGTCAGGGACTGCATCAGGACTGAGGTCCAGAAGATGCTGGAATTGGGAGTCATTGAGCCCTCAACTAGTCCTTGGGCTAGTCCAGTGGTCTTGGTACCTAAACCTCACACCAAGGATGGTAAGAGAGAGATGAGGTTTTGTGTTGACTACAGAGGACTCAATGCAGTCACTAGGACTGATGCTCATCCTATTCCAAGGGCAGATGAACTCATAGATACTTTGGCCTCAGCCAAGTTTCTGAATACTTTTGACCTTACAGCTGGCTACTGGCAAATCAGACTAGCTGAGGATGCCAAGCCAAAAACAGCATTCTCAACCCCTAGTGGGCACTACCAATTTGTGGTGATGTCTTTTGGCTTGAAGAATGCACCTGCCACATATCAGAGGTTGGTGAACAAAGTTCTCACAGGCCTGGAAGACTATAGTGCAGCTTATCTAGATGATATTGCTGTCTTTAGTTCCACCTGGGATGATCACCTGGTCCACCTGAGAAATGTTTTGGAGGCCTTGCAAAAGGCAGGCCTCACTATCAAGGTCACTAAGTGCCAGATAGGGCAGAGTCAGGTTGTGTAACTGGGCCACCTTGTGGGTGGAGGCCAGGTTCAACCATTGCAGAGCAAAATCCAGACCATAATGGAATGGGTTGCTCCAACTACCCAGACTCAGGTCAGAGCTTTCTTGGGCCTGACTGGGTATTACAGGAGATTTGTCAAGGACTATGGGTCCATAGTGACTCCCTTGAATGACCTGACATCAAAGAGAATGCCCAAGAAAGTTCAGTGGACAGTTAGCTGTCAGAAGGCATTTGATGACCTCAAGCAGGCCATGTGCACTGCTCCCATTCTGCAAAGTCCTGATTATTCCAAACAATTCATTGTTCAAACTGATGCATCTGAGTTGGGGGTAGGGGCTGTGTTATCACAATTGAATGCAGAGAGTTAGGATCAGCTAGTAGCTTTTATTAGCAGAATGCTGACCCCCAGAGAGAAATGTTGGTCAGCTATTGAGAGGGAAGCATTTACTGTGGTTTGGGCTCTGAAGAAGTTGAGGCCATACTTGTTTGGAACTCACTTCATTATTCAGACTGACCACAAGCCCCTCTTATGGCTAAAACAGATGAAGGGTGAAAACCCCAAACTTTTGAGGTGGTCCATTTCCCTACAGGGGATGGACTATACAGTGGAACATAGACCTGGGAGTAACTATGCCAATGCAGATGGACTCTCCAGATATTTCCACTTAGAACATGAAGACTCAACTGGGCAAGGTTAGTCTCATCTCCTTTCGTTTGGGGGGGGGGTTGTGTAGGAAAGTAGGATCTGCTTCTTATGGTTACCCCCACTTTTTGCTTTTTGCACCCACTGTTTTGACTAGTCTGGCTGGGATCCTGCTATTCAGGACCCCAGCCTATCTGCTTTATCCCTTAAATTGCAACATATGTACTTTGGTACACTCCAGATTGGATACTGGGGTACCCTTGTAAGTCCCTAGTATATGGTACCCATGTACCCAGGGCATAGGTACCCCAGAGGCCTCCCATGGGCTGAAGCATGTATTATGCCACCCCTGAGAGGCAATGCAAAATGGAACCTCAGGCCTGCTACTGCAGCCTGTGTAAGTTGGTGATGGCACCACTTACTTAAGATATAGGTTCACTATATCTATATATATCACTACACTTAAAAGTTTGTAAGTCACCCCTATAGCAGGCCTGAACAATCCTGAAGGCAGGGTGCTGGGTTTTGCGTGAGAGGGTGCTCCTGCATGAGCAGGGCCCCTCTGCAGTCTTCGGAGACCATTCTCCCGGGCTGTACGTGATACTACCAGACATATAGGTAGAGGTGCATTATAACCTCGCGGTAAATGCTATCTCGAAAATGACTGCAACGAAGTATGTCGTGTTTGGTGTCAAACACCTTGGAATCATACCTCCACACCACTAACTGGTGTGGGAGGTATGATTTCTCCCCTCAGAACCGAGGTTCTGGGGGTACCTAAGTCTACCGGTACCAACTTTCTCGAGCCTTACAGAACAAAATGGATGCTGCCAGCCACAGACACGAGTCTGCCCTCCTGCTGCTGAGCCAAGCTTGAGCAGGGGAAGGCAGCACAATAGGCATCCTGTCACAGGGAGGTGTTACCACCTCCCAGACAGGATTTAGTGTATTGGGGCTGGGTGGGTGCCCTGTCTCAGTGCCAGAAAGTCTGCATGAGGGGCACACTTGGTGTCCCTGTGCATAGTCCACTTCAAAGCAGTTCTGGGAGCCATCCGCTCCTGCTCTGGCGCGAAACTGGACAACGGACATGGGTGTAGCTACCCCCCTGTACTGTCCCTCCCCTAGGAGGGTCCCAATAATCTGTCCAACCCTTTCCCGTGGGTATAAAATGGGTTACCTGGCTACAGGACATTAGATTTACGTGGACAAGATTCTGCAAGAAGATACCACTACACTTCGACCGTCTGGACACGCTGGACTTCGCTGGACCTCCGTTGGGCTCGACTTCGTCTTCCCTTGCCGTCCCCAGTCTCGCCACTGTCCATGATCCATACAGGCTCCGTGCAGGACCCTGTGGACCTCCAAGACAACAGATGAATCTCCCTTGGAGTGAAGGAGTCACTCCCCTGCAAACGCAGGCACCGTAACGCATCTGACAGGTTTGCTGACCCTGAGCTCCTGTGGACTCCGAAGGCTCCAGCAACACAGAAGGTGGGTTTCTGAAGGTTTCCGAGGTTGAGCTGCCCTCTCACTGAGTTTGAGGCGGATATCCCTCGTGGGGACCGTATAACCGTACTCCTGTGCACCGTGTCCATTTGCAGCTGCACATGCTTGTTGTCGTGCAACAATTCCGTGCATTGGGCCAATTGTAGCCCTGACCCCAGCGCATCTTTTCTGAGAAGGACTCCAGCATCCTCGCACTCTATGCCCTGCTAGCTGGTATCCTGTGAAACCGCCTGAGGTCCCCTCGCGACTCCTGTGCCTTCGGCCTGTGGGTCCACTTGAGGATCAACTTTGCTTAATTTGGGCTCCCCTGGTTGCTCCAGGCCTGCCCTGACTCCCCTTGCTGTGGTGAGTCTCCTGGTCCTTGCTTGGCCAGATCGACACTGAACTTGACCAGCTACGTTGTTGCCATTGCCAAGGCTTGATTGGTGCTCCAGCCGGACACCGACCCCTCAGCACTCGACATCCTTCGTGGGACAGCTCGTCTCCGGCTCCTGGTCATCCTAGACGTCTTCGGGTCCTCGCAGCTGAAGAGTCAAGCTCACTGTCAACACACCTGAAGCACCCGACATCGGTGGGCATTCGTCTACCGAGCCCCTGGTAACTCCAAAGTGACCCATACTCTGTACCCTCTGCTTGCAGGTTCTTCTCATCTAGAATCCACATTTGGATTCCACCTGACACTTTTCGTTCTTCCCGCAGCAGCATTTCTTTGTCAACATCCAAAGAAAACGACTAGGGTTTCCGACGCCACTTCGCACCTATGCACCCGGCTCCTCTGGGATAGGTAACTCTGGTACAAAGGTATCCACGGGTGGGGTGGCTCTCCAAACCCTTAAGTTCCAAGAGTTGTCTTCGTAATCTGCTGGGAAGGGTCCTTAATCACTGACTTTCCAACTGCGACTTTCCCATTGAATTGTACGGAGCACGCGGTCGTGTTCCCACACTGCACCCGTCCTCTGTGGGGTCCCTACTCACTCACCTTGGGTGGTTCCTTGGGGTCCCAGCGATTCTACACCTTCTAGACTAGGTCTAGTCCCGAGTCGTGGTTCTTATACCACTTATTTAGTATATGGTTTGGTCTCCCCGGGAGCCCACTGTGTATAGTGCTACTTACGTTTGATTCTTTGCAACTGTATTATTTGATTTGTGTTCTATCCTCGTGTAGAGGATACTAGAGAGTGTTATATATAATAAATACATATTTTTATAACTACTGTGTGGTTTCCTTTCATTTAACCAATACTATAAGGTTGCATTCTGGTAAAACAAGGTGCTTAACATTCCTTCAAGAATTAGCCTGAAGGCTGCTCTCCATAGCTACCACTAGGATAGCTTTCAAAAGGTTATCTTTGACCTAATCACCATAAGGGTTGTTTGGACTGGTGCAAGGTGCCCACTTTAATTAGTGGACAGCATATACCAGGCCAACTTGTCACAGGGTCGGCTCACTTTAGAGTTATGTGGGTCACACATATTGAAGTCCAAACACGGCTGGCTTAGCCTTTTATCTTTCTACAGTTCATAAAATGAGTACCATTGAGTAATGGCGAAACTTATTACTAATCATAAATGGTCAGTCATCCAGTGACCTTGTCCTGCAGGGTCAAAGATGCTTTCCCTCTTGGAGTCCAGGGCAAAAGTCCTGATCAGATGTAGAAACCTTCCTCAACTTTAATTAATAGAATTATTGATTGGCTTTATCTTTGAATGTATAAATCTATGAATTGAATACAGTAATGCCTTTTCACTGGCCTTCCCAAATACCAACAGGCACCACTAAAAACCACTGAAGCCACCCTTCACTCCACTGCAGCCTCATTGCTGGGAAGAAGATGACGAACCACTGAAAACACTCAATTGGTTACTGACTCTTGACATTGGAACCAGAATCCTGAGGGGAACTGCTTCCCTCCCCTCAAGCTCTGACAATTCAAGAAATCCTCCATGAAGAAAAGAGCTTTCTCTAGCAAGGCTCCGAAAATCAGGATATGTATGTATGTGGTATTTCTATAGCACAACACAAGGGTAAAATCAATAGGTTATGGATGGTTTCTGCATTGTAATGTGGTGCACTTTAAAGAGGTGAGGCTTCGACTCTTCCCTAAATTGGAGTGGCATTGGGGCAGTCCTGATGGATATGTGGATGCTGTTCCAGATCTTGGGTGCAGAGATGGAAAAAGCCTGCTGCCTTGTTTTTTTCTTTTGAACACTTCCTAGTCTGCAGTCTGATGTGTCCTAGCTGTAGGTGTGTCAGGGACAACAAGAGCTGGTGAGCTTGTCTATTAGATAAACAGGCATACTGATCATGATGGCTTTGTAGTTGATGCAGCTGGTTTTGAAGATGGTGTGGGCTGGCAAGGGGAGCCAGTGGAGTTATATCAGAATGGGGGTGATGTGATAATATTTTTTCAGGCCGTGGCTAAGACGTGTTGCGAAAAGTAGAGTGCCGTTAAGGGGTGCCAGTGTTCAATCTAGGAGGCCATGGAGCAGGGCGTTACCACCATCCAGATGCTAGAGTAGGAGGGCTTGAAAAGCAGTTCTGAAGTCACTTTCTGGAAGGAATGGTTTCACTTTCTTTAGAAGAGAGAGCTGGCACCTCAATGTGTTCCTAGAGGGTGAGGTTGGTGCCCAGGGTGAATTCATATGACATGGCAGGCATTCAGTGAAAGTTGGAGTTCAAAGCCATCATATGTACTGTACCTTGTTTGTTGTTCTTGGCAAATAACGGGAAATCTGCCTTGAGTGATTAAGCTTCAGATAGGCGCTGGATATCTAGGAGTGGATGATATGCAAGCAGTGTTTAAGGCATTGGATGTCTGAAGCAGAGGAAACTTTCAAGTAGAGTTGAATATCATCTACAGATTGATGAATCTGGATGCTGCTATCTGTGAGTAAAGCACCAAGCATCTCCATGTAGAGATGGAAGATTACCGGAGACAGTATAGAACCCGGGGGCACTCCACAGGTGACAGGGGTCTTTTGAGACCTAGAGGTGCCCATGTGAACAAAGGGATATTCATCCTTTCTGAGCTATTAATTGTTCCTTCCTTTTCCTTACTCAATTGCAATCTGAAGAAATGCCTCCTGGAGATTGACTAGTCCCTTCCTCATGTGCATCATAGCTAGGGCTCCCAGTTTTATGGTATCTATTTTTATAACATTTCCGTCTGTATTTATCCATATTTATTTTTTGGCCATTTTGTCTGTATTTATCCATATTTATTTTGTGTTTTGCATATAAATGTAGTTGTAAAACTGTACATTTCCATATTTATTTAAATGACAGATGCGCACTCATACTTTGATGTCCGTCGTGTTTTAGCTATTTAAGTTGCTAAACATTACATAACAGTACATCCATTGGCAAATATTAGCATTATGCCACAAATGTATATTGATACATGCAGTTATTTAAAGAAATTTCATCCTGTTTTGTAATTTCCCATGCTGTCCATCTGCTCAGATGTTGGGCCATAATTCATGAAAGACAGCACGAAGAGTCACTTGAAAGAAGCACATTTTCTGTATTTATCCATTTTTAAAAATAAATGCAGACAGAAAACACATTGTTTTCTGTCTGTATTTATCTGTGAAAATCCGTAAAAACGGAAAACAGGGAGCCTTAATCATAGCCAACACTGTTACCTGCTAATCTCATAACCATTGAATATGCACTTCTGTTCGTTATAGTTGTATCTTGTTTTGTCTATTCCACATATTTTGGTTCCAATGCCTACTCTGTGGTCCTCCTCCCGTAGCATGTTTACCCACTCTGACAAATTGCTCTGACTATGGTGCTTTTACTGAATTTCTGTCCAACTCTCCATTTGCTTGATCCTCTCTGTTGCTCTCTGTAAAGCACACTGACACCCCACCTGCGGGTTGAGTTGGTGCTGTAAAAGAACCCAATAAATACATACATGAGCCTATTATGTAGGACTAAGAAAGTTTTCCATTAATTACTGTGATTAATGTGTGTACTCTGTTCACGTTGCCTAATCTCTTTCTGAATGCCTTCTGTTGCTCTTATTTTTATTTTAGATATGTATATATTAATGTATTTTTCAACATTAAGCAAGGAACACTGTGTCCAAATGCACAATAAGTACATAAAATCATAATATATAATGGTTTGTCTTAGTGACAACAATCTCACACTGGTGCAGCCTCTAGTGTTTGCTCTTTTCAATTCAAAATCCTGTGAATAATTCTATCTTATATCCCGCCTCTATAAGACCGCCTATACATCAGCTGTGGTCTCTTTAGGTCAAAGCCTTCCAGACAACATGGTTTGCTAAAGACATCTTGGAGGCATTCAGAAAGCTTCCCTGGGAATGCATTACGCCATTGCTTACTATTGGCTTTGTAACTCACATTTTCTGTCTTTCTATTTGCTGACTTTGTTTTAGGCCTTCCAGTGTGAGTTTGTCCCTCCCAAGAAGTAAAGCCTTTTCACACTACCTCTCCTTGTATTCTTCCATGAGTGCTCCTTTCTGTAAACAGGCCGGTAAATCTTGTTCTTATGTGTCACATTTGCTGTGCATTCCAAGACAGAGGTCAAATGTCAGGCTGTATCTTCTAAGGGAGCTTTACTTTTGTTTCTCTGACTTCAAAGTGAGAGGATTTATGTGACAATCTTGTTGGATACTGGGGGTAGGAACGCACTTTTTTTCTATCACACAACAAAATTATAATGAACTGCAAGTATTTCAGAATATATCCGAATTAGGAAAGCAGAAATGAAGGACATTAAAAAGAATTCTTGAAGTGTGTTGGAAACAAATACTTTAATATGATCAAAACAAATCAATACACTACGTGATGCCATTTCCACACATTATTGTTTGTGCGCTATATAGTTTATTAGTAAAACTGTATGTTTGTGCAAATGTAATGGTCATTTCAATTGAAAATATGTTGTCTGTAATGGCTACCACACCATGCATACTCCGCTCTACTTGTGCCGCACCACTCTCTTCCACTCTGCACCACTCCACTCTATGCTTCTGTGCTACACCACTTCACTCTACACCTCTCTACTCTACTCTGCACCACTCTACTCTATGTCAATGCACCCTATACTACTCTACTCTACATCACTGCACTCTACACCACTCCAGTCTTGGCCACTCCACTCTACTCTGCACAACTCCACTCTACGCTACTCTACTCTATACCACTCTGCAACACTGCACTCTGTGCCAATACATTCTACCCCAATGTACTCTACTCTGTACCACTTAACTCTACACCCCTGCACTCCACGCCAATCCACTATATATGCCTCTCTAATCTACTCTGCACCACTGCACTCTAAGCCACTGCACTTAACACCACTTTACTCAACGCCATTACACTCTACACTACTCTACTCTACACCAATGCACTTTACCCTGCACCACTCCACTCTATTCCACTTCACTCTACTCTGAAATAATCTACTCTATGCCACTGCACTCTACACCACTACTCCACTCTGCACCACTCTACTCTATGCCACTGCATTCTACAACACTCTACTCTAAACCACTGCACTCTATGCAACTGCACTCTAAGTAATTGCACTCTAGGTCACTGCACTCAACGTCACTGCACTCAACGTCACTGCACTCTATTCCACTACTCTCTAGGCCACCGCTCTCTACTCAGATGCACTCTATGCCACTCTACACCAATGCACTCTAGAACACTCTACTCTGCAACACTGCACTCTTCTCCACTGAATGCTCCGTTACTGTACTCTGCACTACTGCACTCTATGCCAATGCACTCTAAGCCACTCTACTTTGCATCACTGTTCTCTACACCACTGCACTGTGCATTCCTCCACTCTATGCCACTGCACTCTACGCCACTCCACTCTGCACTACTCTACACCACTGCACTCTCTGCTACTCTACTCTATTCTGCACCACTGCACTCTGTGCCACTCTACTCTGCACCACTCTAGTCTGCACTTCTGTACTCTACGTCACTGCACTCTAATCTATGCCACTGCATTCTACGACGCTGCATTGTACACAGCTGAACTCTATGTCACTGCACTCTACACCACTGGACTCTACAACATTCAAAACCAATGCACTCTACACCAGTCAACGCCACTCTATGCCACTGCACTCCACTCTTCGCCACTTTAGTCTAGGCCACTGCCCTATAAGCCACTACACTCTACTCTGCACCACTGTACTCAACACCACTGCACTCCATGGCACTCTCCTCAACACTACTCTACACCAATGCACTCTATGCCACTCTACACCATTGCTTTCTATGACACTTTACTCTGCAACACTGCACTCTACACCAATCTACTTTGTTCTACTGCATTCTATGCCAATGCACTCTAGACCACTGCACTCTATGCCAATCTACTCTGCATCACTCTATGCCACTCTACTCTGCACCACTCTATGCCACTGTACTCTATGCCACTCTACTCTACTCTACACCGCTGCACTCTAAGCCACTGCAATGTATGCCACTTCAATACACAAAACTCTATTACACGAAACTCTTTGACACTCTACTCCACTCTTTGACCATTTGACTCTACGACACTTCACGCCACTCTCCTCTATGCCACTAACGTTTAGCCATTCTAAACAGCAGCCACGCTGGTGTACAACATGGCTAAAACACATTGGCAAAGCCAATAGCTCTTGCATAGGGAAGACCTATTGGCTTTACCAATGCTTGGCTTGTTTAGGCTACTATAATTTTGCATACTTTGGCCTCTTTAAATATTTAGTTTCCTGACTGAAAAGAACTGTGGTGCTAGATTGGCCATGGATACCAGAATGTGGGCACTATGGCCAGGTATTGCCGAGTCCCCGCCCCACACTGACACAACATTCCCTTCCTATGGGCCTCGTGGGGTACCACCCCCCCAGCCCCTACTCTCCCCCGAGGCATAGATCAGACAAAAACACCACATTTTCTTTGACTTAGGGGTCGTGACAACCCCGGCCATATTTTATTAAAATTACAAACATTAAAATTTTTATATTTAAAATACACAGAAAAACCCGCCATAACAATCCAGAATATTCATACATCAACCGGTTTTGTACACAATTTATTTACAAATGTTTGTGGATGGCTAACCTTAACATAGATTCTAATGCATAGCCATTCCTAACATAAAACTAAAATGTATACATTTTTGTTTTCTGCGTACCCCGAATTGACCCTACGGGCAAGGTCATGACTGGTCCAACTACGTGCTAGGTCTACCCCTACATTGGAGAGACCTCGCGCAGGAGGCCCAGCTGCCCAGAAGGTTACCTACCTCGGGCACCCCCTACGCCCTCAAATACTACCCCCAAGGGGCTGCACTGTTATGCCAACTTGGCGCCCACGCGCCTGTGCGGGGATTGGCTGCAAGGGCCTACTGCAAGCGTGCACTTCCCCACCCCCCGCACCCTCCAGCCTACCGGCCTTAAGCGCCCCCTGGAGTTCCATGAGAGAACACTGTCCCCCCAGGCGTCCCCATCAACAATGGTGATGCCTACTAAGGACCGTAAATGCCCCACCAATCAGGACCTTACCGCAGACCAAGGATACCATAGCATAAAATACGACAATGACGCTGCCCTGTAAAAGAAAATTCTTTGGTTATATACTCAGTAGACACTGACTGAAAACCGAATTACGACATGAAAGAGAGAAACAGACTACCTGTAATAAAAAAAATGTAACAAACAACACACTAAATGCAATAATCTGCTGCCTCAAGGGATGGTGGGTTGGCAAAAAGAGAAATAATTGCCGCGCAGTCCGGGCGATGCTCACTAATCGGGAGCGGCGAGGGAAAAGACCGTCCCGCCACTCCTCAACCCCCTTTAAAGGGGACCGCGTTCCCCGAGCCAGAACCGGCAGGATCCTGCCGGACCTGCCTCTCTCGCCCCGGAAGCGCTTGATCGCTTCTGGGGCAAGCCAAACATCTGCCAATCCAGGGCGAAAGTCGGGGCTGGTGCCGGCCGCGTCATCAGCGCCGTCACCAGCCCCGCCCCTCTAAGGCGGCGGGGACCGGCAAAACTGCCATAGGTACGGCGTGCCCGAGTCCCGGTTGGCGCCTTGCCAAATGGCCAGGTATTGCCGAGTTCCCGCCCCACACTGACACACCATTCCCTTCCCATGGGCCTCGTGGGGTACCACCCCCCCTCACTCTCCGCGAGGCATAGATCAGACAAAAACACCACTTTTTCTTTGGGTTAGGGGTCGTGACAACCCCGGCTGTATTTTATTAAAATGACAAACATATTAAAATGTTTATATTTAAAATACGCAGAAAAACCCGCCATAACAATCCAGACTATTCATACATCAACCGATTTTGTACACAATTTATTTACAAATGTTTGTGAATGGCTAACCTTAACATAGATTCTAATACATAGCCATTCCTAACATAAAACTAAAATTTATACATTTTTGTATTCTGCGTATCCCGAATTGACCCTACGGGCAAGGTCATGACTGGTCCAACTACGTGCTAGGTCTACCCCTCCACTGGAGAGACCTTGCGCAGGAGGCCCGGTTGCCCAGAAGGTTACCTACCTCGGGCACCCCCTACGCCCTCATATACTACCCCCAAGGGGCTGCACTGTTATGCCAACTTGGCGCTCACACGCCTGTGCGGGGATTGGCTGCAAGGGCCTACTGCAAGCGTGCACTGCCTCACCCCCTGCACCCTCCAGCCTACCGGCCTTAAGCGCCCCCTGGAGTTCCATGAGAGACCACTGTCCCCCCCCAGACATCCCCATCAACAATGGTGATGCCTACTAAGGACCGTAAATGCCCCACCAATCAGGACCTTACCGCAGACCAAGGATACCATAGCATAAAATACGACAATGACGCTGCCCTGTAAAAGAAAATTCTTTGGTTATATACTCAGTAGACAACCTGTAATCAAAACATTTAACAAACAACACACTAAAAGCAATAATCTGCTGCCTCAGGGGATGGTGGGTTGCCACAAAGAGAAAAAATTGGTGCACAGTCTGGATGATGCTCACTAATTGGGAGCGGCGAGGGAAAAGACCGTCCCGCCGCTCCTCAGCCTCCTTTAAAAGGGGCCACGTTCCCGGGCCAGAACCGGCAGGATCCGGCCGCACCTACCCCTCTCGCCCCGGAAGTGCTTGAGCGCTTCCGGGCCAATACAAACATCTGCCAATGCCGAGCAAAGGTCGGGGCTGGTGCCGGCCACGTCATCAGCACCGTCACCAGCCCCGCCCCTCTAAGGCGGCAGGGACCGGCACAACCGCCATAGGTGCGGCGTGCCTGAGTCCCGGTTGGCGCCTTGCCATATGGCCAGGTATTGCTGAGTCCCCGCCCCACACTGACACATCATTCCCTTCCCATGGGCCTCGTGGGGTACCCCCCCCCCCCTCTCCCAGAGGCATTGAGCAGACAAAAACACCACATTTTCTTTGGGTTAGGGGTCGTGACAACCCCTGCCGTATTTTATTAAAATGACAAACATTTAAATTTTTCTATTTAAAATACGCAGATAATAGCCCACCATAAGAATCCAGAATATTCATACATCAACCGATTTTGTACACAATTTATTTACAAATGTTTGTGGATGGCTAACCTTAACATAGATTCTAATACATGGCCATTCCTAACCTAAAACTAAAATTTATAAATTTTTGTTTTCTGCGTATCCCGAATTGAGCCTACAGGCAAGGTCATGACTGGTCCAACTATGTGCTAGGTCCACCCCCCCACTGGAGTGACCTTGTGCAGTAGGCTCGGTTGCCCAGAAGGTTACCTACCTCGGGCACCCCCTCCGCCCTCAAATACTACCCCTAAGGGGCTGCGCTGTTATGCCAACTTGTCGCCCACACGCCTGTGCGGGGATTGGCCGCAGGGGCCTACTGGAAGCGTGCACTTCCCCACCCCGCACCCTCCAGCCTACCGGCCTTTAGCGCCCCCTGGAGTTCCATGAGAGACCACTGTCCCCCCCAGGCATCCCCATTAACAATGGTGATGCCTACTAAGGACCGTAAATGCCCCACCAATCATGACCTTGCCGCCCTAGGCCAGCATAGTTGATCGACTATCTGTCCCCCCCTCAAGGAGATGTTCTAAGGTCATGCCCTGTCCCGTGTCCTGACCAACCACGCTAACAAGTTTTCTAGGAACAATTCCCAGCTTCGAGAGGTGAACACCATCCTGCAAGAAAAACCTCTCCCCCGGATGCACCCATGTGAAATGGTTTGTAGTTTTGGGGACCAAAACAACTTGTCAATCTTTTTGTTAATTCTTTTCACGGAATGATTCAAGGCCCAGACCGACTCATCCCCCACCATTGGAACCTGGGGATGATGTGGAACCAGGCCAAGACAGCCTGTGTTACAGCAAACAAATGATGGACGGAATGCTGACAATGCAAACATTCTCCCCCAGTCAAAAGATCTGGGTTAAATCCATCGTTCTTTTGCCCACTATGCCACCCCAGTTTGGACCCAGCCATATGCAAATCAGTCTTGACCCTGTGCCCCATGGGAACAGTCCAGACCGAACTGCCATGCCAGGTCCTCCCTGGCCTGGAAACAAGCATCCTGGGACCGGTTTCAGGGTATGTCACCCTTCTTCAGCCAGGCTAGCTTGAATCCAGTGGCACAGTGAGCAAGACAGCCTGTGGGCATCTCTTTGCTAACCATCCTATCTCCGTGATCAGTGCCTCAACAATGCCCCTCCTGCCCAAATACACCAGATCTTTGCCCCCCAGATGCAATACTACCGCTGCGGGGCCGTGTGTGCCCTAACCAGCAGGACCTCCAACAAGTTCCGCAACTGCCACAGGCGCAAACCTCCTTGCCTATGCAAGGACACATTGAAACCTGCCTGACGGGCCCTCCCCACATAGTTTCCTGCGAAAAAATTACGTTCCAATCTGCTCACGTACAAGTGACCTACTACCCATACTTCATTTCACCTGGCCCCCAGGCAGGGACCTGGGCTGGACGAGGCCCCGACGACCGGCGTACGACAGCGAGCTTCCTTCCTGCGTTACAGGACATGAAAGCTGCCGGAAATCGAAGAAAAACACTGTCATTAGACACGTCATAAACTCAAAGCATGTGTAACCGCACATATCTTTTATAACAATCAGAAGACCATCGACCAATCCTCTGCACTGCTTGTCCCGAGAGGCCTCTAGCCGTGGCTTCCATGGCCGCCCCAATTCTAAAAGAATGGGAACCAAATTTAGATGGATCCAGCCCTGCCCCCCCGAACGCTAAGCCAAGAACCCTGCTAAACTGAAATTTGGTAAGCGGGGTGCCATCTTTGTGGATTAGAAGTGGACGCCCTGCGGTCTGTAAGCCAGGAAAGACTCGAGGTTGCCCACCGGACAGCAAGAACTTCCTTGTGCTTTATGCAGCTACCGCCTTGATCCGTTTTTTACCTAGGGATCGATAAAGGCACCGAACCCCCCTGTAGATGGACATGAGCAAATTGGAGCCCTCCTTGCCAATCTTGCTTGTTACGCGCCACTAGTTACCCCACCCTGAAAGCGCCATAAAAGGACAGGGTAAAGGCTGCCCTGAACAGATGAACCTCCCCTGTGGATCTACACACGCTCCCAAGCGCTCTCAGCACTGCTGCCAGTGTGTTAATCCTAATTGGGCATCAGGCTGGGGACCTTGCAAATGCTGCCACCCCTTCAGAGCCCTCTGCACTATGAAAGTGCTGGTGGGATCCTGGTGACTACGTATTTTTGCCAAAAAAGAAATCGCTGCCATATGGCACCTTGCGCATGCTGCAGATCGCCCCCCATCCCTCAATGACCTCAGGAATGATACAACAGCAGATGATTCGTGCCAGGCCCCTTCCCAGCCGTCTCCAAGGAAAATGCAATAGGCGCTAAAAGCCCCCTCATAGGCCCGCCTCGTCCTGGGTGCCAAGCTAGCTGCCATGAGGTCCGATCGGTCGGGGCACCAAGTTGCCATAGCTGGTCTGGAAAGGGCGTTGGGCTTTCCACTGCGTCCGTGTGGTATGACCTGAACACCTGCATCTTAAAATGAGACAGAGCATCAGCAGCATTATTCAACACCCACGGGACATGTTTGGCCCTAAACAGCACATTCAATCACATGCATTGGAGTACTATCTCTTTTAGCAGCCGTAGCATCATATTACATTTAGCTGCCTGGTGGTTAATGCATTCCACTACCGACATGTTATCGGCCAAAAAACCATCGATTGATTGCGAAACTGTTCTGGCCAAATGGTTAATGCCACCAGGATGGGGAACAATTCCAAAAATCCGATGTTACCTGGTAGTCCAGACTCTACCCACCACAATGGCCAACGTTGCACAGACCATTCAGAGCCCAGGATGGCACCAAACCCCTCACTTCCCGCCGCGTCTGTCATTAGGCCCACCTCCGTGCTGGACCTGGGGAGACTGGGCCACACCACGGTGCCGTTGAAATCATGGAGGAATGCCATCCAAATACGCATATTCTGCTGGACCTCACTGGACAACCGCATGTGATGGTGCTTCTCCTTTAGGCCCGACATTGCCTGCGCAATGGAACGTGAAAATGGGCGAGCCATGAGGATGATTTTTAGCGCAAAACTGAGCTGCCCCACAGTTTTTTGCAGCTGATGAAGCGTGACCTTTTCCTTATTCAGGCACTCCTGTAAAGCTAGGGTGAAAGCCATAACCTTCCCCTGTGGGAGCCATGACACCCCATTCACCGAATCCAACTTGATGCCCAGGAACTCAATTTCTGTTGAAGGCCCCACTGTTTTGCCTAGTGCTAAAAGGACTCCGAATTCGTGCATGAGTGCGCAAAGGCCTGTAGCGCCCTGCCACACTCTTGGGTACCCGGTGCACCCAGGAAAAGGAAATCATCCAAGTAATGCAGCACTCACCGATGGCCCGTCACCTGCCTGAAAACCCATTCAAGAAACAAACTGAATTTTCCGAAGTAGGAGCAACAGACAGAGCACCCCATGGGCATGCACTTATCCATGTAGTACTTCCCTTCCAGATGTAAGACCAACAAATGGAAATCCTGCAGGTGCACAGGCAGTAAATGGAACGCTGATTCAATGTCATATTTGGCTAACAATGTACCTGGCCATAGCTCCTGGACCATCTGTATCGCCTGATCCAGAGAGGCATATTTCACGGTGCATAAGGTCCCATCAATAGCATCGTTCAATGATTGGCCCCTGGGAGCGGGCAAATTGTGAATTAAACAGAATTCTCGTGGGTCCTTTTTGGGCACCACCCCGAGCAGTGAACAGACAAAACCTTCTACTGGTACAGTATCAAATGGGCCGGCCACCCTCCCCAGCCTCAGCTCTTTTTCGATCTTGGCTACCGCCCTGTTGGACCTTACCGATAACATGTTGCGGCAGTAAGAGACCCCTTGGTAGCCAGGTGCAGGAATTCTAAAACCCTCTTTGAAACCTTCCAAAAGAATCTGGGCTGTGTTTGGGCAAGTGTATTTATTCAACCATAGTATCAATGCCTGTGTTTTTATTGCGGAGGGAGCCCTGGTGAGGGATAAGTCGTCACTCCTGCTTCTTACCCCCTTTATCCCTTGTCTTTTTAAAGCACTTGGACTCAGGGTGTGAGGAGAGGCCACAAAAGGAACAGGTGTGCTTAAATCTACAGGAACCCGGGAGGCCTGGTGTAACTTCGCCTATTGAAGTCCCAGCATGACCCCTTCCCCCAACCCCTCCCATGTTGCCCGGGGGGCCGGTCCGAAAGGACTGCCCAAGGGTGTTTTCTTGACTCACAGTTTTCATGTGGCGTAACCACATAATAACGTCAATCTAATCCCAAGTTAAGCCGGGGTCAGTTGCTTTTGCCCTCCTAAACTCCTTATCATATTCTTTACACCCCACTCCCCATATTCATCATGTGCACAGGCGATCCTATTCTGATAGCATGCCATTTGTGCACCTAAACCAGTGAAACGCACCGCCATTATCGCTTGTAATTGGAAAACCCTTTGCTCCAATTCACCAGTGTCTCCTCAATCTTCTTCTTGTGAGACCAATTTCCACGATCCCTGAAATGGGCAAACTCTTTACACTTTTTTTTATCTCTTCCTTATCCGCTTTGTCAAGCAACAAGGCAAACATGTTAACATATTCCCCTTTCCAGATTTTTTCTCTCACCTCCTGCGAGATGTGCCTACTCAGACGGTCTCTGGAGGACCGTAACTCACCCAAACCTAGACTTGGCAACAGTTGCACCATACCTGCTGCTGCCGCATCCTGCTTCTTGGTGGGCTCTCCCTCCGTTGCTGCACTTGCTTTTCCGGGTTCAGGGGCACCCTTGTCTCTCCCTGCACCACCTTGATCCATCTCCCTGGTTGCCACACTACCAGCAGCTGTTGTCCCTGCCGCTATGCTCTGAGTTCCCCCCTGCTTGGACCCTTCTACCTGCGCCACCAGTTTCCTGGCCCTCTCCAAAGCATCTCCCTCATCTAGCAAGGCCCCACTGCGGGGCCGCAGGGGTCCATGTCCCTGACTTAGACAACCAAGGGAGCACGGCTGTTAAACTGGCGACTAAATCCGGGTGAACAGTCGATCCGCCCAATGGGGCCTCACAGGGGACTGAAACTGACTGGCCCGGGGCCCCTCCTGTACTGGGACCGCCCACTGGCCCCACAGCAACCGGTTGACTAGGGCCCTCCATACCTCCCGATGTAACCTCTGCTGGAGCTGCCCCAATCACCACTTCAGAAGGGGCTCCCCTAGCAGGGGCCGCTGGCCCTGTAGCCTCTACTTCTGGGGACCTCTGGGGCAGGTGTCCTTCACTCCTGCCCCGCTTGGCTCTAGCCCTCTTAGGCACTTGCGGGAATGCAGCTCTGGGGGCTACCCCAGCCCGCCTGGGCCTTTCTTCTGCTAAATCTTGCCCCTGCACCCGACTCCGCATCTCCGCCAAGGACTGCCCCATATCATCCATCCTACGCATCATTGCCTCCATCAATGGAAGCGGAAGCGCTTCTCCCCCTTCTGTACCTTAGGTGCCATAGTCTATTGCAAGCTCCTACACACCAACAGCAGTAAACCAGAAGTGACCAAATTCGGGCTAACTTGCTACCTACACCAAGGCTCTCTCAAAATCCAACTTAGTAGCACCTCAAAATCCAACTTAGTAGCACCTCAAAATCCAATGGCAAGTACTAAATGCAATCTCTATCCACTGCAAAATGTATCACCCATGGCACAAATACATTAATACCTGCGCTGTAATGTTCTCAAAACAACTCCCCCTATCTTCCTCTCTGCCTGTACTACCAACGCAGGAGGTAATAATTGGGGCTACTACTGACCGCACATGCTTAAAAAACACACTTATTAGCCAAGGAAACAATTTCCTAAAATTCCCTCACCTGGGCCTGTAGCCAGAGCTGCCACCGCAATTCCAACTTTTGTGGGGCAGGTAAGTGTATTCACTCAAGCCTGTGCGGCTCCCGGCTGGCCCCAAGTCAATACAGTCACCAACAGCTGGTCTCCCTGATGCGCGCCGCTCCTCCTTCGAAGTACCTGTATGGAAACAAGGAGAAAACCAGAGACACAGGGGACACAAAGAGAGAAACAAAAAGAGAAAAAATTGGCGCGCAGTCCGGGCGATGCTCACTAATCGGGAGCGGCGAAGGAAAACACCATTCCGCCGCTCCTCAGCCCCCTTTAAAGGGTGCTGCATTCCCCGAGCCAGAACAGGCATGATCCGGCCAGACCTGCCTCTCTCGCCCCGGAAGCGCTTGATCATCCGTCAACTCCGAGCGAAGGTCGGGGCTGGTGCCGGCTGCGTCATCAGCGCCGTCGCCAGCCCCGCCCCTCTAAGGCGACGGGGACCAGCACAACCGCCATAGGTGCAGCGTGCCCGAGTCCCGGTTGGCGCCTTGCCATTACCGCTTCTGGCCAATGTTGAGTGTCTGCCAGATCAGCAGAGGATGAATTACAAAACCCCCTGCATTACACACGCACAGCATTTTATAATTCTGCTTCTGCTGTTATTGTTTTGCACACTTGAATCATCAAATGTGCTTATCCCATTCATCCTTAGCAAATTGTCTGAAAGCAGGTGCCCATCACAGTAATCACAACCTGCATCCCTGCTTATCTTGCACACAATCTCACCCTCTCTGGTGGTTCTCGGTACAACTGCAATCAGAACACCATCAGATTGCAGACAAAGACGTGTAAAAAAAAAAAAAGAAAACAAGACCTTTTTAGGTCGAGCCTGGGCAGCGCAGGCGCTGCTCTGCGAGGCATGCTATATTCAGGTAGGGACTTGTAGCTTTGCCCATATTTTTCATTGGCTTGTGTCATTGTTCACTGTAAACTGTGGCTGTTTTTTGGTCAATAGCCTTAGTAGTCCCTCATTAGTACCGCCTTGTCTCATTTTGTAACCTCCCATAGCAACACCCCCTGTTACATGTGTTGTTACTCAGTAGGCTTTAATTACAGCCTTCGAGCACTATTTTCTCAACTAGCTTTGTCCTGCCTGTTGTTACAAGCAGGAAACGCTCTCTCCTAACGCTTTTTAAAAAATGTTATAGCATGGGCACCGAATGCATTTGCAATTCAATAGGTCTCAGCATTTGCGAGAGTTTAGCTATTGGCATTGTAATGACAATGCCTTTTATTTATCTGTTTTAAAAACAACACATAAATAAAGGCATTGTCATTTACAATGCCAATAGCCCAAATTCTCGTCAATGCGTGGCCTATTGCATTGCAAATGCTTGTTGATCTATACACCTCGGATCTGGAACAGCATCGCCGTATCCATCAGGACCGTCCCAACCCTGCTCAAAGTTAGATGAGAGTTGGAGACTCACCTCTATGAATAACTCTACATCACAATGCATTAACTGGCCAGAACTCAGCTTCATCTCCTATTACTGGCAGACTTAAAGCTTGCCTTAGACCAAGTACAGCACTCCACTGCCTTTTGGCAAGGTCTGCGCTATAGACATACCATATACATGTATAAATACAGAGAAGGGCAGTATCTGTGTCCCTCCAAGGGTATCTGTGAAATTGTGGCACTACAGCATTTTCCTAGTGATCTATCGTCAGGATCACTAGAATTATGGGCCGGGGAGGACCACATTAAGTGAGAGGGTTAACTAAATTAAGCAGCAAGAAAAGACAAAATATGTTTCATAATGTGCAACATTTTGAGGTAGTATTACTGCTTTATCTGCAGATTATGCAGCAGATTATGTGGCAAATGTGGCATGTCCACAATTATGCGGAGAACACCATGGCCCCAAAATCACATCATTTTGGAGGCCCTGGATATCAGCTACAGGGCTGTTTTCAGCCAAGAATGAGCTGATTTTGGTTTCCAGTCTGGCCCTGCTGGGAATAATTCCAGACATTGATCTGACTGGTGAAAAAGGCGACATGCCTTGTGGCTCAGGGTGAGAAAGTTGCTAGAGTCACATGAACTGCTGGAGCATTAGATGACCAGAGAGGGGGGACTCCCTTGCTTCCCTATTGCCATGTTTTATAGCGCTGCCCTCAACTGCATGCTGGCCAGCATTCTGCAACCAAAAGACGTAGGGTTTGCCCAATTAGCATACCGATGACGTCACTGGAGATTACATTACATGATCTTTGTCCCAACAATGACGTAAAAAAAAATCACTCAAGGAATGAGAATGACATTGCATGGGATGATGTCTCCGAAATGTGTGCCGCCTGACCTAAATGACATGAGATGTAAATGACATGACATTAATGAGTTGTGATCACCGTGGCCAGCCTTTACACAGTGTCTGTGCGTCCATCAGCTGCTGCCAGGCGTGCTTTTCAAAACCATAAGCGTTTAGAGGGCTGTCGGTCATTTTCTTCATGGCCAGGGAGCTGGTTTTGAACCTTTGACAGGTAAAACCTACATTCTACCCAAAAGCAGAAGGGGGACTACGTGAAATCTGTAAGCTGTAGTGTTGCTAGAAAACAGCAGTAGGCCACTCTTCACCCAGTGGAGCTGGTAAATATGAAACGATTGTTTCCCACCCACCTGATCCTTTTCATCTTTTGTTCAAGTCTAATTTTGGGTGATTACATTAGGTTTCTATCAGGGTGTAGACGATTCTATTTTGTACAGTATTGTATTTTCAAGAGTGTAGCTGATAGTTTTAGAGGCAGAGTTGTTTATTCTCATCTTAGTTGAGTATTTCTTATTTCAATTGAGTAAAATTATAATACCCTTATTCAGCTTTTCCCTGTGTGTGGGCGGGCTCCTGGTTTTAGTGGTTTTAGGGCCATATGTATGAAGCTGTTTTGCGATCGCAAACACTGCGAATCGCAGAAAAACGGTGTTTGCGATCGCAAAACAGAGCCCCGCTATGTATGAGACACATCCCGACTGCCAATGTGCGAATCGCATAATTAGCAATTAGCAAAATAGCGAATAATACCATTTTGCGAAATATTTGCAAATTCGCAAAATGTGACAAAATCTAGCGAAATTCGCAATTGTTGTGTTCAGAAATAGTGAATTCGCTAAACGGAAGGCATGAATAATTCTCAATTTGCGAATTCACGAAATTCGCAAAATAGAGAATCGCAATTACAACCAAGTCTGAGCAGGTGGTAACCAGGTGCAACCTATTTAAAGAGACCCACAATGCAACTGATGTTTGCCACAATGTCAGGGCTGTACGTGATAGCCAGGAGGCTGCGACTCAGAGCTGCTGCACAGAGAAGGAGACGCCAGGAAAGGATCTTCAGAGCGTGCATAACCCTGTTCCAGCGGACTGAGGAGGAGATCCATACAAACTACAGGCTGGATGAAGAGAGCATCCTGGAATTAATAGCAGAGCTCAAACCTATCCTTGAACACCCCACACGCAGGACACACACAATCCCCACCCACATACAGGTCCTGTGCTCACTCCACCTCTTGGCGTCAGGGAGCTTCCAGGGGTGATAGCCACAGCAGGAGGGGTCTCACAGAGTGCATTGTTGCGCTTCTTCCACGCGTTCCTTGATGCCATGGTACAGAGGCTGCATAACCACATACACTTCCCCAGCACACCACAGGCACTAGACCAGACCAAGCAGGAGTTCTATCAAATTGCACAATTCCCCCACGTCATTGGATGCATAGATGGGACCCATGTCGCCATATCCCCCCTCCCAGAACGAGTATGTGTTCAGGAATCGCAAGTCCTACCATTCCCTGAACATACAGGTGGTGTGTAATGCCAGGCACATCATCACCGACATCGTCGCTAAATACCCAGGCAGCACCCACGACTCATTCATCTTCCGCCACAGTGGGATACACCGCCGACTCACAAGTGGGGAGTTTGGTGAGGGATACCTACTAGGTAATTGCATGTGATAGAAGGACACACTAGTAATGCATAGCAGTGGCAGGACAGTGTTCAACCATATTTTTCTCGCCCCACAGGTGACAGTGCGTATGCGGTCCGGGACTACATACTCACTCCTTACCTTAATCCTGCCAACGCTGGGGAGCAGAGGTACAACAGTGCCCACATAGCAACCAGATGTACCATCGAGCGGACCTTCGGAATACTCAAGAGCCGGTTTCGATGCCTACATAAGAGTGGAGGGGCACTTCAATACAGCCCCCAGACCTGTTGCAAGATAGTGGTAGTGTGTGCCATGCTGCACAACATCGCCACCAGGAAGGGCACACCAGTGGAGCTCACTGAATCAGAATCATCAGATGAGGAGGGGCCAGCTCCTGGACGCATGCCGGCCGGAGTAATTGGTGCAGCTGCTGGGCGCCAGAGGCGAGATGAGATCACACAGAACTATTTCTAGGTAAGAAAAGATGACACAATGCCAAAGATCTAATACAGGACTGTGTTTAATTTCCCTTTGTACAGGATATATATCGGCACACAGCCTTTGTGGCACACAATGTATTGTTAAAAGTACCGCACATGTGTGATTCACAGTGCAAATTGACTCTTGACCAAGTGTCTGTGTGCACTGGGTTGATGCACCCATATCCATGCCTATGTCTGGGCGCCTCAACTGCGGCGCTGACGGCCTGTAGGCCCTCGCCGTGGGTGCACTGTGCCCTCTTCGCCTGTCTCAGCAGCCCTGCCGTGACGCACACTACGGCGCCTGTCCGGTGGGGGCGGTGGTGTGATGCTGCTCCTGCTAGATTGTGCGTCCTCGTCTGTTGGAGTGAGGACTCCTGGGCCAGCAGTGGCAGCTGCCCGCAGCTGATCCACAGCACATGTCACCTGTACCAGACCCCTGGCCACGTCCTGGCTGCAGTGTGACACCTCGTGCTGCATACTGATGCTGCGCCTTGACAGCACAGAGGTCGCTGAGGAAAGGCGGTTGACCGCCCCTGGTGTAGAGGTCTAGGCGGGTGTGGAGGCGCTGCCTCTCCCTGCGCCTAGCAGCACGGTCCACCCTTAGTTCAGCACAGAGTGCCTCCAGGGCACCCGTCAGGCCCATGAAGCCAACCCTGATTTGCCTCTGGATTGACCGTATGTTTTTTGCCTGCAGGCGCTGGACCTCCAACATGTGGCCCTCCAGCCCTTGGAAGACTGTGTCGTCTTCTGTGACTGCTGCACTAGTGGATGCACGTGGTGCCCTGCGCCTGGATGGGATTGGTGGTATTGGTTCGGCACGTGCTCGTGCACG
Organism: Calotriton arnoldi; assembly: GCA_963921515.1. NCBI lineage: Eukaryota > Metazoa > Chordata > Amphibia > Caudata > Salamandridae > Calotriton > Calotriton arnoldi. Next base: position 27,238 of record CAWUFW010023376.1, read on the forward strand.
GGGTTGTGGCTCTGACTGTCCCTGGACTGTTTGGACATTGACATCGGTGTCCTGGAATTCCTCCTCCAGTGGTGGCAATGGTGGCACTGCAATCCGCCTGCGGCGTATTGGAGGGATGACTGGGCTGCCCTCGTCTTCCTCTTCCTCCTCCTCCTCTTGCCCTGTTGCCTCTGGGCTGGGGGATTCATCCTCCCCTCCACTGATTGTTCCCTGTGTTTCTGCTGGTGCTGTGGACATAAATGCACACATTAATTTACTGTCCTGCCTTGCATTTGTCATGCATTAAATATCACTGTTTGGAGTTACATGGGTCCTATCTATCTGTATTTTGACTTTCATGATGCACACATACTGTTTGAGCCTGGCTGGGTGTCATTGCTCCACTGTTAGGTGCATGTAACTACATCTCCCATAATGCATTGCTGTGTGTGCTTGTGTACCTGCACTGGAATTGTAGTTTTGTTGTGCCCATGGGAGTCTCCTGGGTGTGTGGGGGTAGTAGGGAGGTATCAGGGGTGTGATGGCATGCTTCTTACCTTGTCTTGGTTGTGTGTGGTCAGAGCTGTCCAGGTCTGACACGCCCACTGCACTCTCCGGAAGCAGGGTCCCCTCAACCATTTCTTCGAGTGGTGTTGAAGCGGTGGCAGTGGAGGTCCCCCCACCGGTCTTGTTGGCCTCCTCCAACCTGGCAGCAACCTTCTCCTTTGAGCGCGCGCGCATATCATACCAGCGCTTCTGTAGGTCTTTGACGCTGCGATGTGTGACGCCAATTGCGTTGACTTTGCGCTGGATGTCTGTCCATATCCTTCTCTTGCATGTCTCTGGCACACGCAGGGACTTCTTGCCAAACAGGAGCTCATGACTCACAACCATCTCCTGTATCAGAGCCTCCTGCTCACTTTCTGTGAACTTTGGTTTTCTGATTCTGGGTGTCTCCCCCTGCTGCTTGTCCTTGCTGGCCATGTCTCCACTCTCTCCAATGTGTGTAGCACTGCAGTGATGCCTCAGCCTCAACTCCTGCTCTCTCACTCTGCTTCTGAGACTCAGGTGCAGCATGGGTAGTCACACTTCCTGGTTGTGATGTCATCAAGCTGCACCTGAGTCTCAGAATTGTAGTTCGCGAACTTCGCAATTTTGCGATTTTCGCAATTGTGCGAAAGTCGCAAAATAGAAAGTTCAATACTAATTAATCGCTATTTGGCTCATCGCTATTCATTTAGCGAATTTTAACGAATCGCTAATGTTTTGCGATTATTTGTTTACATACAGTTTTGCGTTTCTCAAATAGCGATTCGCAAAAAATCGCTATTTGAGAATCGCAAAAGGGGACTTTGATACATATGGCCCTTAGTCCCTTATCTGGATTGTGATCCTGACATCCATCTTTATGGTCTGCAGTGTGAAAGAAGGCGGGATTGGGCTTGCACACAAGGTTTCTATGCAGCGCTTAATTTGTGAAAGAGTAAGTGCAGGGGCCAAAAATGTTGTCAAAAGTTTGCAACTGCTGCTATTAAACATCAGGGGGGCTGAATACCAAGGCTGCATAGTCTTGATTCCTCAATCCCAGAGCAGCAACGGCGGACCTCCTAAGCCGCACCTCGTGCCAGTTCCTATACGTGTGATCGCTGTGCAAACAACCTCTACGTCAGCCGTTGAATGACGCCACTGTGTTCCAGATCAAAAAGTACTACAAAAAACGAGGGTGCGCAGCTTAAGCAGTCCAGGTAGACCAGTGTAGGTGAAAAAATATAAATTCTTTATTTGAAACTTCTTTTAAAATTCATTAGGTAAAACATTCCAGCCAACGCGTTTCATTCCCATATAGGGAACTTCCTCAGGGCAAACAATATATCACGTATAGCAGTACACTACGAATGGGTATCAGCAAAATAGTTGTCACAAATAGTTGTTCTAGACTCGATGGCTTTTCAAATGGAGCAGTATACTCCTATGTGCTCCTGTGTCTGTCAAGAAAAAACTTTCCACCGAAAATCTTGAAGGCGGTAGTCCCAATATGGTGAAAAGGACCCCGTAGAACTCGTTAATTTAGAAAGTAGGTTGGGAGTACCTCTATGGTTTCCTCATTTTACCGAAAGGTGTCCAAAAGAACAGTCGTCATAGGGATTAGTGTATTGCACCGTGAACCAAAATATGGAGTCACTAAGAAAAGGGGGAAAGATTCCTCTGAGTCTGAAAACGATCCTATTCTTCTTCCTCGTACCCTCGTTTTTTATAGTCTTGATTCCTACTCATGTCTCTTTTTTCCACCACCAGACACTGCTTGCACTTTTATCTCACTCTCGCGGGTTCATTTTCATCCCTTCTTTCTCCCTCTGTCACTCTTTTCCATCTTTTTCTTCCTCCTTCTTTCCCCCTTTTGTGTTTTTCTATCTTTTGCTCCAGGTCAAATTCTGATGCTAAAAACAATTGCTGGTGCCCAAAAATGAGTGTCAGTAGGCCCCACCTCAAATTAAGCACTGTTTCTATGACGACCTTGGATTATCCCCACATTGGGGTGCGAGAGATAGTATTTTTCTCAAAGCACTAGGGAATGTTTACAAAGTGTGGCACTTTCCAGGACTGTTGAAAGCCACTGGAGACACAGCAAGTGGAGGTGGAGTCATACATGCTGCTTGAGGGCAAGCTGTCCTGCCCTCTGGAAGTCCTCTTGGGCCCTTTTTTACAGAGTTGCAGTAAAGGCAGTGGTAATGTCTTACGGCTGTAATATTGTTACTGCAGTTGGAAGGTGTTGGGGCTTTTGGGCCATAAATATGTTATGTTACTGGCATTTCTATAATGCACAGTTTGACACCGGTAAGGCCTTATAGTAGGCGTCCAGTTATTTTCCACAAGAGTCCAGTGTGATCGGAGGCTACTCTAGTTGTGTTTTGGGCAATTATGCGGTTAGGTGGCGTAGTCTTAGTTATTGAGCTGTGGGTGTATGCTTTTTGTGTCTTAAGCGTTAAGACCGAAGGGCTTTGCCAACTGCTTTTGCTTCTACTAAGGTGATACACATGACTATTGCTAGTGGATGGTCATTTGTGTGTGGTGTTTGTTGGTGGCGAGTGCTGCTGATCACTGCGATGCCTCACTTTAGAGCGTATGCGGGCTGCATTCAATGGATGTTAGGGGTTCTGTGCTCTGTGGGATGCTACTCTGTGGCGCCTCATGGTAGGAAGTGCTGCTGTGGACATTTTGACTGCCACCAATATGGCACGTTTGTGACATTTGGCTCTATCTAAAACTCCAAAATAAATAACATTTCAAAAGATATTTCCACATATATGTGCATAAAGTTACCACGGGTCTGTGGTAACCTGGCACAGTGACCACTGTTGCGCCTTGGAGTTAAGTCTTCTAACTATACATTTATGACTTTAGGCCTGTCCATGCTATAATGCTTCATTACTCCATTTGTAATGCGGTATTACCACTTCGCTCTAAATTTGTGGTAATGAGAAATTGTGCTTGTAATGCCGACATTACTACTCTAAATTGGGACATTTTAAGTTGGAAAAGCCTAGATCTGGTGAAAAGTGAGATCACCTTGCTGTTTATGATGGTAGCATATGCAAAAATAATCGCAGTACAGATGTCGAGCATGTTCAAAGTTTGCCGCATAACTACGCCCATCACACCCTATGGCTATGTCCACATTAACACATCCAACGAAACCCCTGCCTTCATTCCTCATTGCAGTGCTCTTAAAGAAACAGGAGGTGCTGGCAGGCGGAGAAGGACATGCCAAGAAATCCCAATATGTCCGCCTGAATGACCCCTACAGACTGAGGCCTGGTGTCTCCTGCAAACCTCATTTGATGCTAAAACATCCAATAATTAATAATTTTTACACTTGCATCCAACAGTATTCAAATGTCGTTAACATGGAATTACCCAGCTTCGTTTTACTGGCTGTACCCTTTCCAGAAATATGAACGGCTGAGCCTGCCCTGCTAGGATTAGAAACCGTAAACTGCAATTTACTAAAAGGATTTCCTCAGCAAGTGTTCAACCCACTGAGTTACTTTAGTGACCGCTGGATTCCCTTGAAAGCTACGTAATTTAGTGAGTACTTTTTTTTTTTTTTTTACCTGGCCAGACAGAGGGCATCACGGGCCTTTAATCTGTGTGGTGTGTGATAGCGAATCACTGTTGTTTCTCTTTTCATATGTAAAGCCCATGCAGCGTGTCGGAGAATGTTATCCTGATAACGGACAGACTGATATGTACACGTATAGCCCGGGTGTTGAACATCACGCCCCGAGGGCTGTAAATTTGAATGTCAGTGGTTCACTGTCACACTTGGTGGTAGGATGGGCCAACGCATGGCCTTGGCCACGCTCACAGCAGAAACTGATCCACTGTAACAGACTAAAAACAACAATCCCCGCGACTATCGACGCGTCACTTCGGGGCCTTTTGTAGGGGGGTTTCTCCCCAATAACCAGAGGCGGGCAGAACTCGCGAGTACCGAGTACACGCGACAGGCAAACCATCTTTTTAGCGTCGATGTTTCAGAATCAAAAGTTGAAAATAGTAAACTGTAGAGGTTCTGTGTGGACTCTTTAAACTTTCTGTGAGGTCTCACATGGGCTTCAACAGTGTGTGAATGCGAGTGTGGCCCTGTATGTGTGCTTGTATGGCGTGATGTACAGCATCAGTGGCCCTCCAACCTCCATGCAGTACCCCTGCCTTCCTCTGAACCACCTACCCTAAAGCATGTATCATGCATATCACATCAGTGCATTTATGTGGCCTTCTATGTGGTGTTGTACAGAGGGTGGCACTGTATGTTACCTTGAATGTGATGTTGAGGAGAGGTTGACTGTATATAGCTTGGTGTGTGGCTTTACGCAGTAGGTGACTTTTTATGTGGCCCAACAAGAGGCGTGTACAGTATGTTGCTTTGGTTACAGTCTTGAATTTGGTGTGGCCTGGAGCATTATGTGGATTCGTGTGTGCCTCTCTCTGTTATTTAATGTTAGTGCTGCCTGTGTAGTGTTTGCCTGCCACTGGTTTGACTCTTGGTGCTTCGTTGCACTGAACTGAGTTGTCAGAAATTCATTTATAGACGATGGAGGAGATTCAGGGACTAGGAGTGGTGAGAAGTAGTGTCCGTGAGGCATATAAACAAGCCAGTTATTGTCCTATTTACAAAAAACTTGCAGGGTGGACGGCTGATTTGGTGTGTTCCGAGAGTTGCAGTACATTTAAGTATGGTGAGCATGATGTGCTGTCAATATGTATGTGGGTGTGTTTTGGGCACATTGTGTATGGGTTTGTGTAGGGGGGGTTGATTCATGTGCATTGTAATTTGCTGTGCGTGGCTGTTTTCAGCAAAGTCTAGCATGGAAAAGATTGGTTGGGATTTGCCGATTCAGATGTAGTGTTTTGCTGTGTATAAATATGTAGAGTAAAGTGCAGTGGAGGTGAGTGGGAAAGGATATCTTGAGTGAAGTGCAGTGGGGTGGTGTGTGAAATGATGGGTGGGGGCTGCTTATTGTGGTAGTTTGTGTTTGGTAGTGAGTAGAAGTTGATACAGTGTATCTGGCTTAATACTGTGTATGGTGTGTTGGGTATCTTAAGTGAAGAGTAGGTGGGATGAGTGTGTGGGGTTATGATGGTCAAGGTGTAATGCTTTTCCCCTCTGGAGTATGCTAAGCAAGGTGCACTCTGGGTAAGTACACAGCACTTGCTGAAAACAGCTAAGCGTGCCTAGACGGCATCACAGTATTGAATTTATGAGATGGGCAAGGTAGGTAAATGGCCATAATGGTTGACCAATTGGAAATGGCAGCAAGTGCAATCCCTTCCTCACTGGACCCTAACAAGGCCCTATTGATAAGTCCCTAGCAATTGCATCCGCCGCTATTGAGATGGAGAACTTGATAGTAAAAGACCTATTCGTATGTATTCTCCATGCAGATGAGTGAACAGCCCTACATCTCCCCATTACATCTGAAGAGGTTAAAGATGCAATCAGCGGAATGCCGACAGGCAAAACGCTGGACCCCAATGGCATGCCCTTGGAATGAAAAAAAAAAGGACATGACCACTGATCCCCCACTTTATGGCTGTTTACGAAGGAGCCCCTCAAATGGGTCTACTGCCATGCAACCTTCAATGACCTACTATCTTGCTAATAGTCAAATGAGAGAAGCCCCGACCAGCTGCTCCACATACCGCCTCACTTCACCAATAAATGCATAGACAAAATGTAGGCTAACATTCTAGCCAATAGATTCATTAAAATAGTTCCTTCACTCATACCCTGGGATCAGAGTGGCTTCATGCCTGGCAAGTGCACGAGCCATTGCCTTAGGCACTTATATGTACCATTAGCTAACATAAACAAACTCTGAGATGCTGGTGCTTTAGTTTTTGTGGATTTTGAAAGAGTCTTTGGCTTGAGCTTTCCTACTTCAAGTCTTCAAGAAAATGAAATTTGTTCCCGCTCTTCATTAGACATGACACAGTCCTATATATGACTTCATGTGCCCAGGTTCACACCAACTGCATGCTCTCACCCACTTTCCAATAGAATGGGGCACGCGTCAGCAGTGCCCATTGCCCCCCCCAGTATTTGCCTTATTGGTAGAGCCCCTTGTGAAATGGATTAGGAGGGACATACAGGTATGGGGATTTAAATGAGAAATCATGAAGATTAAGTGTCCCTCTATGCCAATGATATGCTGCTCCATGTTCAGAGACCAGAATATACTATACCGCAGTTAATGCAAATCCTACAAATCTACAAAGAATGTGTGAGAAGCTGGCTTGGTATATGGTGTACACTTGTGTAAGTGGGCACCTTGCACCAATCCAGACAACCTTTATGGTGATTTTAGTGGTCTTAGACAACCTTAGAAAGCTCTCTAAGTGGTAGATGTGGAGAGCAGCTTTCAGGCTTAGTCCAGAAGGAGTGTACAGCAGCTTGTTTTCCCAGAACATAATCTTATAGGTATAGATTAAGTGAAAAAGAACCTCACGATGTATTTATAAAAATATGTATTTATTATAAGGCACTCACAAACACATACAGATATCTCCTACCCGGAGATATACACAATGCACCCAATACTTTTCAATAGAAACAGGTAAGTAGCACGTATTACACAGTGGTCACCAGGGGGAGACCAAACCATATACTAAAATAGTGGTATGCGAACCACTACTCGAGTCAAGACTATACCCAGAAGACGTAGAAGTGCCAGGGACCCAAGGAACCACCCAAGGTAAGTAACCAGGAGCCCCAAGGAGGCCGTGTGCAGAGTGGGAACACGACCGCGGGATCAATGCAAGTCAATTTTAAAGAAGAAGGGCCCTTCCCAATGGACCCTGAAGAGACCCCATGGAAGACAGAAGGTTGGAGAGCTAACTCACCTTTGGATACCCTAGGAACCAGGATACCTACACCAGGGAAGCCGGGTGCATAGGTGTGAAGTGGCGTCGGAAACCGCAGTCGAACCCAATGGAGGACTTCAGGAAGATGCCGCTGCTGGGGAAGGTGAAAGTGTCCGGTGGAACCCCAAGGTGGATTCAAGTTGAGAAGTACCTGCAAGCAGAGGGGACAGAGTCTATACCACTCAGGAGTGACCAGGAGGCACGGAAAACGAATGCCCACCGATGTCGAGCGCGGCAGGAGAGATGACGGTGACCTTGGAGCTGCAGCTGTGAGGACCAGGCGACGCTGTGGAAGACTAGGAGCCGTTCACGAGCTGTCTCATGTCGGATGTCGAGTTGAGGGGTCGGTGTTCGTCGCAACGAAGAAGGTGCAGTGTCGGGACCAGCAATGTCCAGGTGACTCACCACAAGCACGGGATTCAGGGCAGGCCCTGAGCAATCAGGGGAGCCCAAAGAATTCAAAGATGACCCTCAAGAGAACCCACAGTCCGAGGCACTGGAGTTGCAAGAGGACCTCAAGCAGCTCACCAAAGATGCAGGCCCACGGTGCAAGTGAAGTACTCCCACCTGGCCCCAATACACTAAACCCTGTCTGGGAGGAGGTCACACCTCCCTGTGACAGGATAGCTATTGTTCTGCCTTCCCCTGCTCAAGCTTGGCTCAACAGCAAGAGGGCAGAAACGTGTCTCTGGTCGGCAGCAGCCATGTTGTGCTGTCCGAGTCTAGAAGAATGGTACTGGGAGTACTGAGGGCCTCCCAGAGGAGCTTTACAGTGCATAGAATCATACCTCCCACACCGTTTACAGTGTGGGGGGTATGATTCCAACATCTTTGATACCAAACATGATAGGGTTCATGACAGCCAGTTTCGAGATGGCCATCGCGTAATGATGCGGTGACCCTCTATATGTTATAGGGCTGTCTCACTTACAACCCAGGAGAATGGACTCCGTAGGCTGTAGGGGTGTCCTGCTCATGCAGGGGCACCCTCACACTTAGAACCGAGCACCCTGCCTTCAGGATTAAAAGGCTTGCTTTAGGGGTGACTTATAGATTTTAACTGCAGTGACCCTAGATATAGGTAAACCTATATATTTTGTAAGTGATACTAGCACCAGCTTACACAGGCTGCAATGGCAGGCCTGTAGTACAAATTGAGTGGTCTCCCATGGGTGGCATAATACATGCTGCAGCCCATGGGGACCCCTGGTGTAACTATGCCCTTGGTACCTTAGTACCATATACAAGGGACTGATAAGGGTACACCAGTGTCCAATCTGGGATGTACCTAAGTACTTACCATACCAATTTAGGGGAGAAAGCACAGAGACTGGGGTCCTGATTAGCAGGATCCCAGTCAGACTAGTCAGAAACAGCATCACATCAAGCAAAAAGTGGGGGTAACCATAAAAGCACATCCTACTTTCCTACAGAATGCCTCAGGAGTCAGAGCAAATTGGGAAAAGTACACATACGTTCTGCAAACAGGCATGCACCCTACAACCGCACACAGCAAAAAACTATGCTGTATGGATGAACGCTTCAGATACTTTTTGTTTAATTCTGTCTTGGGACCCGCAATTGAGCTGGGACTTGAACATAACCCTACTATTACAACAAATACATAGAGACATGGAGCATGCTCCCACTGTCCATATTATGTATAGGGACATTTTTTCAAATGACCTGCCTTCTCCAACTCCAATATATATTTCATAGTTACTCATATGAAAACCCTCCTTAGTATTTTTGCAGGGCTGTGATATTCTTTCCTTATTTATGGGTCGGTGGTATTATAAGAGTATCATCCTACAAATGTATATCAACCACCTTACAACAGCAGCTTGGGGGTAGCTGACATCCAATCATGTTACTGGGTTGCCCAACTAATTCCAATTAATTATTGGCTGTTCAGAGACAGATGCAATTTCACCAACAGATCCGAAACCAGCCTGCTGCAAAAAACGAGTCTGTTAGACCTGCTTTATTGCGTGATCATACCACATCCGCTGCCCAAATTCACCAAGATCCCTCTGCAATGCTGGAACAGTACGTTCAGGTGTTTCAAATGGGAGGGGGAGACTACTAAGCAAAACCTTGTGGCACAGGATGCTACTAACCCCTTCAACACGCTTGTGCAGATTCAAATCCTGCGTCTTAATTGGAATCACAAAATTAGGCGATGTCTGGGGGGGCAATGCTATGAGATCTTCCAAACAACGCTAGAATTTTCCTTCCACAAGAACAAATTATTTAGATATTTGCAGTGAAGACATTCATTGGAAGCACTCATCACTCATTTAACATCTGTGGCCAATTTTTTTTTTTAACTTCTTTTTATTAAGCAGCTGTTCAAGTACACAAGTCATCAAAAGCATAGCAAAATACCACTGTAATGCCGCTCGCAGGGGGCCTTTCGTTTTTGTACATAATCTCATAGTCTCTCTCCCATCTCCTGGGTTAGCCCCCGATATATTGGTGCTGGGTTGATACAGTGCCCCAGTGTATTAAGTATTGGTGGCCTCTCCCTCTCCGCCCCCTGTGGTATCAGTCGTACCCCGGTATGTTTCCATGAGCCCCATATCTTTTCAAATTTACGCGGGCAGCCTCTGGAGCGGTATATTGCCTGTTTGGCTAGCTGGCCCCAGTCTAGGTCATCCATCCAGTCTTTGACTTCAGGGGACCTTCCCGCCCCCCCCCCCCCACAACCTGGCCAGATTGCGTTTAGCGTCCCCATTTTGAGCCAGATCTCTGTATGGCTACCAACACTCCCAACAGTAGCCATTCAGTCTCCAGCTGCACAGGTAAGCCCACTACCTTCCCCATTACCCAAGTTATTTCAGTCTAGTAGTTCTGAACACGGGGGCAGGTCCAGAGTCTATGAAAAAACGTGCCCACTTCACCACAGCCCCTGGGGCACTCGGTCGAGGCTTTGCGACCCATCTTAAACACTCTTGACCTGGATAGGTAGGACCTATGCAGTATCGGTAATCCGTAATCGCACCAGGCAAAACCAAGCCCTTATAGCGATCTCTTTGGGACACTGCAGCGCCTCGCTCCACTCTTTATCGTCTAGGGGTCCCACATCTACCATCCAAGCCTCTCTAAGCGAGGCAAGACAGTCCGGCATATTATTCATAATCTTCCTATATGTCAGGGAAACTGCCTTGGCGGGCATAGGGTCTAAAATCAGTCTGTCCTCCATAGGTGAGTAATCAATCAATCAATCAGACGTTTGTTAAGCGCGACTACTCACCCGTAAGGGTCTCAAGGCGCTAGGGATAGGGGGGGTGCAGGTTCCAGTCCATCAAGGAGGGGGTCTGTCGAGGAACCAGGTTTTGAGATTTCTTGCGAAGATGGGGAGCGATGTTGTCTGTCTGAGGTGGAGTGGAAGGTCGTTCCACGCTTTGGCCGCGAGGAAGGAGAAGGAGCGGCCTCCCGATCTGGTCTTTCTGGTGCGGGGGACCACGGCGTAGGAGAGCTGGGCTGATTGTAGGGTCCTTTGGTGTGCGTGGAATTTGAGTCGGCTGTTCAGGTATGCTGATCCGGTGTCGTGGAGGGCCTTGTGTGCATGGGTGAGTATCTTGAAGGTGATTCTAGCCTCGACGGGGAGCCAGTGGAGTGTGCGCAGGTGCTGCGAGATGTGGCAGTGTTTTGGCAGGTTGAGGACCAGTCTTGCGGCGGCGTTCTGGATGTTCTGTAGCTTGCGGGGGAGGTTTTTGTTTATTCCGGCGTAGAGTGCGTTGCCGTAGTCAAGTCTGCTGGTGACCAGGGCGTGAGTGACGGTCTTTCTGTGTTCGAGGGGGATCCATTTGAAGGTCTTACGAAGGAGGCGGAGGGTGTGGAAGCAGGAAGACGAGACGGAGTTGATCTGGCGGTCCATTTTGAGCTCGGAGTCCAGGATGATTCCCAGGTTGCGTGCGTCGGCCGTGGGGGTTGGCGGGTTTCCGAGGGCGGGGGGCCACCAGGTTTCGCTCCAGGCGTCGGGGTTTGGGCCCATGATGAGTACTTCTGTTTTGTTGGTGTTTAGTTGTAGGCAGCTGTTTTTCATCCATTTGGCGACGGCTTCCATGCCTTCTCGAAAGTTGTGTCTGGCGGTGTTGGGTTCGTTGGATAGGGTGAGGATGAGTTGGGTGTCATCTGCGTATGACACAATGTTGAGTCCGTAGGTTCTGACGATGGGGGCGAGTGGCGCCATGTAGACGTTGAAGAGCGTCGGGCTGAGGGAGGAGCCCTGGGGGACTCCGCAGGTGTTAGGTGTAGGGTCCGAGAGGGAAGGGGGGAGTCTGACCCACTGCGTTCTGCCGGAGAGGAAGGAGCGGATCCAGTCGAGGGCCTTGTCCTGGATTCCTGCGTCGTGGAGTCTGCGTATTAGGGTGCGGTGAGAGACTGTGTCGAACGCCGCTGAGAGGTCGAGGAGGATGAGGGCTACTGTTTCTCCTTTGTCCAGGTGGGTGTGGATGTCGTCTGTTGCGGCGAGGAGGGCGGTTTCCGTACTGTGGTTTTTCTGAAGCCGGATTGGGAGGAGTCGAGGATGTTGTGCTCTTCGATGAATGTGGCGAGTTGGCTGTTGATGGCTTTTCTCAATGACTTTCGCTGGGAACGGGAGCAGGGAGATGGGTCTGTAGTTTTTAAGGTCGGTGGGGTCCGCCGAGGGTTTCTTCAGGAGGGGTTGACCTCGGCGTGTTTCCAGTCGTCGGGGAACGAGGCGGTCGCCAGGGAGCGGTTGATGGTGTGGCGGAGCATGGGTGCGATGGTGTTGGCGGCTCTGTTGAAGATGTGGTGGGGGCAGGGGTCCGTGGGGGCCCCTGAGTGGATTGACTTCATTGTCTTCAGTGTGTCTTCGGTGGTAAGGGCTGTCCAGTTGTCAATCGCTGGTTTCCGGGTGTTGGGGGTCGTTGGTGAGGGTTCAGTGTGTTGGTTGTCTTCGTCGAAGTTGTCGTAGATGCTCTTGATTTTATGGTGGAAAAAGGTGCTGAGTTTGTCGCAGAGGTCCTGTGAGGGAGGGATGTCAGTAGACTCGCTGGTGGGTTGGGCGAACTCCTTGATGATGTTGAAGAGTTCTTTGCTGTTGTGCGCGTGGGTGGAGATTCTGTCTTCACTCGCTTTTTTCCTTGTTTTCTGATGAGTTGGTGGTGGCTCTGAAGTTGTTGTGGGCTTCTGTGGATTTGGTGTTCCTCCAGGCCTTTTCGAGGCGGCGGCAAGTGCGTCTGGACTCTCGAAGTTCTGTGTAAACCATCTGGCTTTCTTGGCGCGGGTATTGTTGTTTTTCTTAAGGGGGACTATGGTGTTGGCGCTGTCCGAGATCCATCTATGCAGGGTTCGGGCTGCGGTGTTGGGGTCGTCATTTTCCGCGATGGTTGGGGTAGAATTGTTGAGTGAGGAGGTGAGCTGGTCGTTGGTGTTTTTGGTCCAGTTTCTTCGTGGGAGCAGGTGCTGGTGTATGTGGATGGTGGGTGTTCTGAAGGTGAATGGATGCAACGATGGTCAGTCCATGGGAGTTCGGTGGTGTGGCTGAAGGTGATGTAGTTTCCTGTAGTGAAGAGGGGGTCGAGGGTGTATGAGTGCGTGGGCTCGGTCACGATCTGGCGGAGTCCAATGTTGTGGAGGTTGTCCAGGAGGGATGTGGTGTTGGGGTCCAGTTGGTTGTCGAGGTGGAAGTTGAGGTCTCCCAGCAGGGTGTAGTTAGTGGATGCGATGGCCTGCGGGGAGATGATGTCCTTGATGGAGTTGGCGAAGGGTCCGCGGGGTCCAGGGGGTCAGTAGATGAGGGTTCCTCAGAGGGTGGCGGTGGGGCTGGCCAGTATCTTGAAGTGAAGGTGTTCCATCATGTCTGTGGGCTCGTCGGGGAGTGTGCTCAGGCGGAGGGTTGATTTGTGGACAATGGCGATTCCTCCTCCCGGGCGGGTGGGGCGGTCCTTCCTGGATATCTTGTATCCTTGGGGGATGGCGATGGCGATGTCCGGTCCCGAGGTGGTGTTGGTCCAGGTTTCGGTGAAGAACGCTACGTCCGGGGTGGTGCTGTCGAGGAGGTCCCAGATGTCGGTGGCGTGTTTGTGGAGGGATCGGACGTTGAGGAGGATGCATTGCAGGGTCTTCGGTTCGGTTGTGTTCTTGTGGGCGGGTTGTGCTGGATCCGTGTTCTTGGCGGTGCTGCAGGTGTTCCGGCAGCGGTGACAGCTGAAGGGTCCATGGGTGTCGGCTGGTGATGCTAGCTTGCAGTTGTTATTGCGGCCTTGGTTGAGTGCTTGGAGTGCTGCTGGGTCGTATCGTTGGCGGGCGGAGGTCCAGGGTTCCTGGCGCTGGTCGCGGTCGGGTCGGGGACGGGCGCAGACGGGCTTGCCTTTGCGCGCCACCGGTGAGCCTGCTGCGCGCGTCCGCTGCGCAGACGTACAGCGGCCGCCATTAAGTAGGGGTCGGGGAGGGCTGGACAGCTGGGAGGCGGGGAGGGGAGCTGGATTAGTCGCGCTGGTCGTGCTGGGGGGGAGGGGCCGCGGGGGCAGCAGCGGCGGGGGAAAACGGGAGGGAAAGGAGGGAAAGGAGGAATAAAGGGGAAAACAGAGAAACAAGCAGAAACGCAGGAAAGTGCAGAAAGCAGAAAAAGTGCAGAAAAATAGATTGAGGAAAGAGGGTGAAAACGAGTGAAAAACGAGTGAAAAGCAGAGCGAGAAAGCGGAGCGAGAAAAGGGTGACAGAGATCCACTGGACCACCTGGGATGAGGCGCAGATGAACCTGCGAGTGGAGGAGGGCCTCGAACACCCACACTGGAGAGTGCAGGGGTTGGGGGAGGCCTCACTCAATGGTGGCGCTGCGAGGGTGGGAGAGCAATTTCACTGACAAAGAGTCAGTGGTCTTGCTCGCCTGTCCCCGCAGCGGCCGCCATTAAGTAGGGGTCGGGGAGGGCTGGACAGCTGGGAGGCAGGAGCAGGGAGGGAGCTGGATTGGTCGCGCTGGTCGTGTTGGGGGAGGGGCCGCGGGGGCAGCAGCGGCGGGGAAAACCGGCGGGAAAGGAGGTAAAGGAGGAATAAAGGGGAAAACAGAGAAACAAGCAGAAACGCAGGAAAGTGCAGAAAGCAGAAAAAGTGCAGAAAAATAGATTGAGGAAAGAGGGTGAAAACGAGTGAAAAACGAGTGAAAAGCAGAGCGAGAAAGCGGAGCGAGAAAAGGGTGACAGAGATCCACTGGACCACCTGGGATGAGGCGCAGATGAACCTGCGAGTGGAGGAGGGCCTCGAACACCCACACTGGAGAGTGCAGGGGTTGGGGGAGGCCTCACTCAATGGTGGCGCTGCGAGGGTGGGAGAGCAATTTCACTGACAAAGAGTCAGTGGTCTTGCTCGCCTGTCCCCGCAGCGGCCGCCATTAAGTAGGGTCGGGGAGGGCTGGACAGCTGGGAGGCAGGAGCAGGGAGGGGAGCTGGATTGGTCGCGCTGGTCGTGTTGGGGGGAGGGGCCGCGGGGGCAGCAGCGGCGGGGGAAAACCGGCGGGAAAGGAGGGAAAGGAGGAATAAAGGGGAAAACAGAGAAACAAGCAGAAACGCAGGAAAGTGCAGAAAGCAGAAAAAGTGCAGAAAAATAGATTGAGGAAAGAGGGTGAAAATGAGTGAAAAACGGAGCGGAAAGTGGAGCGAGAAAAGGGTGACATAGGTGCACTGGACCACCAGGGATGAGGCGCAGGTGAACCTGCGTGTGGAGGAGGGCCTCGAACACCCACACTAGAGAGTGCAGGGGCTGGGGAGGCCTCACTCAATGGTGGAGCTGCGAGGGTGGGAGAGCAATTTCACTGACAAAGAGCTCCCCCTCCGGCAGTTGGCACTTCACAGCATGCTGTAGCTGCCTGTACCGGAACATTTCCCCCTGTGCCAGTTCGTACTCCGCCTGCAACACATCGAACGCTACAAAAGTACCTGCTCTCCAGACATCGCCTAATTTTTCTATACCTATTGTGTGCCATATTGTGTATCTTCGCAATTTTTTAACCTCTCCCAGGCAGTCACTATCCCACAATGGAGTTTCTGCTGTTAGGACGCTTTCCATGCCTGCACCACTGCCAACGTGTGAGGTGGGAGGGAAGCCCCCCTGACAGTGTCGTACAGGAGCGCTGGGTAGCCCTGCTTCCCATGGCCAGGTGATCCACCCTGTATGCTGGCTCCTGTCGGTCCTGAAAAACCCAGTCGTTCACCACCACCAACTGGGAAGCCCAATAATACGCTCAGAGGTCTGGGACTGCCAGCCCCCCCTCATAGACACGCCGCTGTAGCTTTGCCAAGGAGATTCGGGATGCCTCCCCGTGCCACAGTAGAGACCTCAGAATGCCGTTAACTCTACGGAAATAGGATTCAGGGATCTTGAATGGTGTGTTCTGGAAAATATAGAGTATACATGGGAGAGTCATCATTTTAAAAAGGACCGCCCGTCCCATTAGCGATAGGGGCAGCGCACACCAGTGGCTCACATCTGCCTGGAACCGGTCGATCTGGGGGAGAACGTTGCGAGCCAGGAATAGTTTCTCGTCCCTCGTAATACGGATCCCTAGGTACATGAACCCTTCTGTTACCTCTGGGGCTGGGCAGGGGGCCGGCAAGGACAAAGGGCCTGGGGAGAGCGGGAAGATCAGCGATTTGGCCCAGTTCATTTGGTAGCCTGCGTAGCTCCCAAAGAGGTCAAAAATATTCAGAATTCTCGGAATTGAGAAGCAGGGTTTTGTCACATAAAGTAAGTTGACATCCGCATAGAGGGATATCTTTTCCTCCCAGTTGTCTTCCACTGTAATTCCCCTAATTAATGGGTCTCCCCAAACCGAGGCCTCCAGGGGGTCCAAGGCCAGGGCGAATATCATGGGAGACAGCGGACAACCCTGCTGTGTGCCTCTCCGTAGCTCGAATACACAAGAAGTGCAACCATTCACTTGCACCCTGGCCCACGGGGCCTCGTAAAGAAGACGCACCCATGGGCAGAAATTTGATCCAAATCCCAACCGGGGTAGCACTGCAAAAATATAATTCCACTCTACACCATCGAAAGCCATTCGGGCATCGAGGGAGAGAACCGCTGCCTCATCTGTCCCGTAAGCTTCCCTCAGGTGAAGCTCCCTGTATAGCCGTCTCAGATTCAAGCGAGTGCTTCACTTCAGCATGAAGCCTGACTGATCAGGGTGAATCACTGATGGTAGCACTCCTGCTAGTCTGGTTGCTAATACTTTGGCCAGGACCTTGGGTTCCACGTTAAGCAAGGATATAGGCCTGTGTGAGGCACATTCTGTCTGGGGTTTACCTTTTCTGGGAATTACCACTATGGTGGCAGTTCGTTGATCTTCTGGTAGCCTCCCCTGGGGGAACATATTTAATAGGTGGGGGGCTAACTTTGTAGTCGTCTTCTTGAACAATTCTAGGGGCAGACCATTTGGGCCAGGGGCCTTCCCCTATTGGAGCCCCTGAAGGGCCCCCACTATTTCTTCTACCGTTAGATTGCTATCTAGTGTTTCTCTGTTCTCCCTTGCCAGGGTGTTCAAGTTCATTGTTTCTAGGAGCTCTTTGCAGTCTGTATTAGATCATCCGGATTTGGAGTCATATACGTCCTCATAAAAGGCTGCGAATGCCTCAGCAATATCGCTGTTGCCTGTGTGAACCTCCCCATTATGGTCTACGATTTCGGTCACCCAACCTCTTTAGCTATCCCTTTTGTCGAGCCAGGCGATAAGCTTCGTTGCCTAATCACCCACTTTGTATAGTCTCTTCTGGATCGATAAGGCATGAGCCCTCGCTGCGCTCTCCGCCAGGTCTCGTAGCTTGCGCTGTGCCAAGCGCAGCCTGTGTGTCAAGTCCCTCCCCTGCTCTCCCCCTTACTAACCGTGGGCGGTGAACTACGCTCCGCTCGCGGAGTTTGTGGAGTTTGCTGCACTCCGCGTTACACGGATCTCGGGGAGTGCAGAGAAAATCCGCTACGCGTAGTGTAGCGGACATTTTTGCTTGCTCGCGTTCCTCAACGTCAAGTTGGCGACTGCGAGCGAGCAAAATCAACATCCCGGCGAGATTTTTCCTCGTTCGCGATCGGCAACATCAAGTTGGCGAGCGCGAGCGTGGAAAATAAACCTCCTGGCGAGATTTCTCAACGCGGGGGGTCAGGTTTCTCATTGCGAGTGGTCGCGTATGCTCGCGACCGCTCGCGATGAGAAACTGCCGTTCGCGTTGAGAAAGCTGCCGCTCGAGTAAAAATCTACTCGAGCGGCAGAAAACAACAGCTTGCACTGTGCATGATGCCGTTTGCAATGATTGCACAGTGCGGACAAGCATCCAGCACTGTGCAATCACCGCGAACAGCATTCTCCTATCGCACTACGCTGCTCGCGTAGCTCTGCGTAGAGCGGCAGAGTTGTTTTACCGCGTCTAGTAGCGTCGCGTAGTGCAACTCCCCGAACTACGCCCACCCTTACTAATTCAGTTTCTAAGGCCATCACATTTTGTTCAAGTGCCTCTATCTGCTACTATCCTCTTTCTTTTTGACCCCCACTAAGGCTTGAAACTGCCCCTGTATCACCGGTTTATAGGCTTCCTATAACAAGCAGCATGAGTCCACCCATCCCTCATTCTGCTGGAAATACCTCTCAGTGCCCTCTCGCAGCTGCTCCGCAAACTCCCTGTCCGCCAAGTGCCAGGACGCCAATCGTGGTGGCAAGACACTTTCAGCTGTTTGGCCCTTGAACCAAGTGACCATTGGTGAGTGATCGCAGATGCCTCTCGCTAAATGTTGTGTGTCTTGGAAACTCTCCAAGTCTTGCCCAAGGGTGAACAGATAATCAATTAGAGACAGCCTCCCGTGTCGAGCCGATACATGTGTATATTGACGTACTGTTTTGTTTTGGGCTCTCCACAAGTCTATCCACCCAAGCGCCTCCACAAAGCTTCTCAGGGGGGACACTGCATCCGTATCTGCTCTTCCCAGCCATCGATCCTCCGAGCTAGAGACTACATCGTTCATATCCCCTCCCAGAATAAGCGTGCCAAGTGGCATCTCTAGAAGCTGTGCCCCTAGGGCAGCTCTGGTGTCACCCTGCAGTCCTGGTGGGGCGTATACAGAGCCCAGATTCAGCAATCGCCCATCCCACCTCCCCGTTTGGAGTACAAATCTGCCCAGTGGGTCTCTCCACGTTTTACCCGGGACATATGCCGTAGCAACCCTGAGAAGGATTCCTACTCCCCTTGACCCTGACGTGTATCCGGCATGTGCCATCAGAGTATAGCCCCACCTAGCCAGTGCTTTGTAATTTTGACCTTGTAAGTGTGTCTCCTGTAAGACCAGGTCTGGTCTATGTCGTCGGATGAATTGCAGCACTAGAGTACGCTTTATTTTTGACCCCAGGCCATTCACATTCCAGGATATGATTTTAAGCGACTGCTGTTTATGCATTGCCATCCCTTAAACTTGGCCCGTGGAGTCCACAGTACACTTCGGATTCTTGATGGCTCATCAGGGATCATCCCTCCCCCAACCCCTTGGTATAGCTATCACCCTGAAGCCCTGTGACTCGCGCAACTGCCTCTATAAACGTTGAGAAATAAACAGAACCCCGAACTCCCCCCTACCTGCCACCCTGCACTGGGGGATTACAACTTCCTGCAACCCCAGTTTGCAGAGCGCCTGTCACCCCAATCTGCAAAGCAACCATATTTGGGGGTTGGCTGCCCCAATATAACTTCTCTGCTTGCCTGCTCGACCCGCAGGTATCCCCTTTCCCCCTGTGAGGACACTCACTTGACCGGATCGTGCCGTTCGATTCCCCATGTTTCCGGCCCATTGAGTAATGTTCTGAGGAATAACCACAGCAGTCCCGGAGCATCTCATAGTCTCATGCCCTTTTGCCTCTGTCCCCTACCCCACCACCACACAGTTTGCTCCTCACTGGCCTCTCACCACCTGTCTTCTGATCGTCCATCAACATCCTAGATGTCTTCTGTGGTGGGTTTCAAGGTCTCTGGTGTTGGCCATTTCCCCTGCGGGGCTACGAGACTGCCTCGGATTGGTCTGCACTCCGGTGACTTGTTTCTTCCGTTGAGGACTCTCCATCGTGCGATGTTACAGGATGCGTTCTCTTCGGGCCCCCGTGATGCCGGGGCCCCTGCGTGCGCCATCCCTCCAGCCATTCCCACGCTTCCGCTGGAGAGCAGAAAAACCAGGATTTTCCTTCTGCAAGGACTTTGAGCTTGGCCGGGAACAGCATTATATATTTTAAGTCCTTTTCCCTTGGGCTCTCTTGATCTCCTCAAAGCTCCTCCTTTGTTTCTGGACCCGATAGGTAAAATGCGGGAAAAAGCGAACCGTGGAGTTCTCGT
Organism: Calotriton arnoldi; assembly: GCA_963921515.1. Taxonomy (NCBI): domain Eukaryota; kingdom Metazoa; phylum Chordata; class Amphibia; order Caudata; family Salamandridae; genus Calotriton; species Calotriton arnoldi. Next base: position 46,971 of record CAWUFW010023376.1, read on the forward strand.
ATTTAAGGTCCCCTTGCGCCCGAGCTTCTTGTAAAATGATGTCCCGATCTCTAAAGTTCAGCATTCGGGCTATGATGGTGCGCGGGGGCCCCTGGCTTTGGAGGTGGGATCGGAGCTCTGTGTGCCCTCTCAACCGAGAAGAACTTTGATAGACATTTGGGTTTCAGGTGGTTTGTGATCAAATCTTCCACAAACAGATCGACACTTTGGGCTTCCGCCCCCTCAGGAACCCCTACTATTCGTAGATTGTTTTGCCTAGACCTTCCTTCCTGGTCTTTGACCCCGCATCCAGGGCATCCTGCTGCTTGGTGAGCTTTCGCACTTGTTCCATCAGGGATTTGGACGAGGTCTGAAGCTCACGGATGTCGGTTTCTGCTGTGTGTACCCTGACGGACATCTTCTGGAGGTCTGGTCTGAGCAGCCCCACCTCGATTGTGACCAACTCTATTTTAGGTTCCAGCGAGGATTGAAGCGTTTGGACCACCATCATTATTGTCCCCAGGGAGGGCTCTGCTGAAGCCGCCAGGCCTGCGGGCCATGCCTCTTCTTCCTGGTGAGGTCTGGGGACCGCATATTTATCAATTTTGTTCGATTGCGGCGGTAGACTCCCCTTGGGTTTCACCATTCCTCCAGCTCTATGCTTTTGCTGGGACTGTTGTCAGAGAGTCCCTTCTTCTAGTTACCCTGTCTTCCAACCTGGGGGGGCTGGTGACGTGGTGAGTTCTTGAACTTGTGTCGCCAGTTCGCTAAGGGTCTCTATACAGATTGCTTTGGTCTTTCACCGCTGTGCCTTACAGTGGCCCATGTACAGTCTACTATGGCCCCAGGAGCATAACTGAAGTTGTGGGTAAGCACCTCCACCTCCCAGCAGCCGCGGGGCCCTGACGCTGGTCTTTTGTTGAAACTCCGGCTCAGCCTCCCCTCTCACCGGGTGGACGGCCAGATACCGGGTTCCAGGTGCTCCTCCCTGTGTCCATCAGCCCTTTCGTGTTCTCAGGTGGTTGTCTTGCGGTTACTCAGGTCTCTGAGGTCATTCGTTCTCCCGTCACCCTAGACCCCATCAGAGGCCCCCTGATATCTGTCACTTCCCCCCACCGCCTCAGGTGGCTTCCCTCAGGGCTCCGATCTTTCCCTTGCTTGTGGGTCTGCTCCTGGGTCTGTTCACCCTAGTTGTTTGTTAACTCGCTATTCCCTAGGTAGTGTCACCTGAGCCAAATGTTTTTCTTCTCTCCCGGCTCCGGGTAATGCTCACTCTTCCATATTTCTCCCTCTAGCTTTCCAGGACCCTCGACGGGTTAACACTTGCATGGGCCTACCTACAATATGGCCACCGCAACCAGGTCTCAGCCGCGGTCCAGCACTCACAAGGCTCATTAACGGCCGCCACTCAGTCCTCCGGACCCGGTCCTGCCGATCGTGCGGGGACCAGGCGCTCTTCCGGTCTTGTTGAGAGTGCAGTGGGCCTACCTTCAGTATGGCCCCTGCCACCGGGTCTCAGCCACGGTCCAGTACTCACAAGGCTCGTTGATGGCCGCTCCTCAGTCCTCCAGGAGGGTCCCACCGATTGTGCGGGGACTAGACGTATCTTCGGTCTTGTTGAGAGCGCAGGGCACGAAATTCACGTTTTCCACTGTGCCTCCGCCCCCCGCAGCCCTCGGGGTTACACCACTCAGGCCGGTCTGCTTCGGCGGGGCCGCACCCACAGCCCCGCTCGCCTCCGTCAATCCCCGGTCTGGGGTCTGTGCGGCTCACTCAGGATTCTGGGCTCAGCCCAATGCAGGCAAGGCGAGTTCACCGTGCGCGTGGTGCCCTTCAGGAGTTGCGGGGACCGGACTTGACTACGAATGATGCCCTACAGGCCGCCGGCTTGCTGGAGCTCCTCGCTTAGGCGGCCATTACGATCGGCACCAGGCCACGCCCCCATCTGTGGCCAACTTTAACCCACGAGAGCCAAAAGAGACAATGGTACCATTGGGCAAGTAGGGAATCTCCAGAATTTGCAGGTCACCAGTATTAAAGATGCCTGATCCACCTGCAGACTTGTGACCTAGATGGGATATTGACGTAGGTAACCTTGAAGACACAGAAATAGATGGAGGCCAAAAGAGCTTCATGCTCCTTGGCTATATTATCCCGCCATCACCTCATACAGACTAAATAATCCAACAGAACCTACTCCCATACAAAAGTCTCTACAAAATGTACATAAGCCACGACCCTTGTTGCTTGAGATGTAAGACTAATATTGGATCATATAATCATTCAATATGATCCAATTATTAGTGAATATTAGACGCAAATTCACAATACGATTGGGAAGGTAGTGGGAAGTTCTGTTACTCTTAACTCAAGGGTAGTTATCTTGCAGACCATGTAGGAGATGGCAGGACTGAGGTCCACCCACACACTTGTGGCAATGTGAAGAATGCTGGCTAAACAAGATATTGCACTTGATTGGTGTGTACACAGAGCACACCCTATCACAAAAGAGCTAAAAGGACTGGACTACTGTACCAAGACAGAAGAAACCATAAAGGCTAGCGAATGCCCGAATAAACACCAGAAAATCTGAGGGGGACTGGTGAGGATATTTTCATGGAATACTACCCCACTAATACTATACATTTAATTTTCTCTGCCTAGCCATACCCATGCTAAATGTACTAATATCAATGCCTTGTATATGGTCATCGAAGGGAATATACAGAAGGCAATAGGGTCCTTGTGCACAAAGGTTGCTCTCTGGACATCCCTTCCTCTCTTGATCGCTGGCCGCCTGGCAATTTCTAAAATGGTGATGCTCCCGTGGCTCATTTCTTTAGCAATCTACTAGCGGTGAATCCCAGATCAATTTTTAAATCATTAAACACATTACTGACTGATTTTATATGGGGCACAGGCCGCCGACGTATCAGTCTAGCAAAACTACAGGTACCATGGGCCGCCGGATGAATGGGGCACCTGACTTTCACGCCTACTGCCTAGCAGGTCAATTGCAGTGGCTCTCATACTGGTTGGCGGGATGGAACCTGCATAAAATAGCCTACACCAATCAGAAGATTGATCGGGGTGCATTACACAAGCTGTTGTGTCCGGGTGTCACAGTCCCACCAACAGCTCCGATGCTGCTCAAGACTGCACTCAATTACTGGAGACAGGCATTGAAATATACAGCACATACTCCTGCTTATGCTCCCAATATACCACTTCTAGGTATACCAACCGCTATGGGGACCCTTACAAGACGCAGACTCACCCCATGGACGGAGGTAGGAGTGTCTGAAATAGGGGCACTGTTTGGGATGGGGTGCTACTAACTCGTACAGACTTTGTGAATGTACAAGGTATCACAGGGGCACTATTCCTGATACATGCCAACTTGGTAGGATATATTAAACGACACTGGGCACCTCAGGGGTTGGAACCTGCCACAAATAAATACACTTATTATACCTAATGGGAATGGGCAGACACTGGATCCGTTGGTTTTACTGAGGTATCCGAGCGCACCAACCATCACCCTTAGTACAGGTGCATCACAATTGGGAAAGAGATATTAATAGAGAGCTCTCAGACAAGGAGTGGAAGACAAAACTGGAATACCCTAAACGAGTATCCTGCATCACACGTTTTAAATTTATACAATACATGATAACACAGCGTGCTTGCCTAACACCGCACAAATTACATTCCATCTTCCACAACACCACGGCGGGCTGCCCCAGATGTCCTGAACAGGACGCAGATTTAATCCACATGATTTGGACCTGCAACGGCTTGCAAAACTTTTGAGGCATTGTCATAGCAACCCTTAGAGAGGTGGTGGAAGGCATAGGCTGGCATTTGGCGGAGGCATGCATATTGGGCCTCTATCCACGGCAGAAGGGACAACAAGTTCAGGCTAAATTTGCAGACTTAGCTCTAATTTTAGCTAAGCGATACGTCACTAAGAGGTGGAAATCAGCAATTCCCCCAGGATACAGTTATGGAAAGAAGAGGTTGAACACTGGAGACTAGCAGAAAGTGGAGCCATTCACAGGGAAGAGCATAGAGGACTTCGGAAGAGGCCCATAGCAATGAGCTGGGACTTGCTATTAGAATCCTTCAAAACATCAGACACATTCAATACCCAAATGTAACCTCATTAGGTAGCTCAGAACCAATCTACTATAGATAAGGTCTTCTCACTAGCCATTATCCTAGCTATCCGAACCCCTCGCACCCTTTTAACAAACTGAGACACTGACATATTCTCCCTTAGCCTGAAACAAATTCACCCAAAACCCATGACCTCAGATCCCCAACCACACTGAAATCCACATTACTGTCCACCATAACGAAAACCTAGATCGAACAGGTCCATCAACATTTATGCGACCAACCTAGTACCTGTCAGCAGGGGAGGGGATGTAATCTGTTATCAATGTTTTAATAACTGTCTTTTTCTTTTCCTTATTTGACTAATTGTCAGGTCTATAGCGGCCACCCACACTGTTGATGTATAATACTCATGAATGTACCCTGAAGAACATACTGGAAATGTACTTCACAAAATGAGTGAAGCATTATAAAATGAGACTGTTGAAGGCATTAACTACGTAATACAAATGTATGCACCTGTAACGAAATCAACTGAAATGACCAATAAAATATGTAATAAAAAAAATCAAAAAATCAATGCCTTGTATATGATGTGGAAGACAAGTATGCTAGTATCAACATGCTGTACTACTGTGTTAAATGTTATTATGTTAGGTGCTCTGATCCTTGATCCATAAAGCCTTTCCTCAATGTTGTCCACATTAAGTTGTAGTCAGTAAGGATTCACTCAGGGTGCCACCTGTAAATTACTCTAATGGAGAATCCAGGCCACTCACTTTTATAAGAGGCTGCCTGGTGGTAGCTGTAAATAATAGACATAATCTGCGTTTTGGTATCCCTTGAGCGCTGCAGCATCCGCATGATGGCTGATTAGCAACTTGTAGTTATCCATATCAGAGCAGCCAAGAGATCCAAGAGGACCAGAATCCCAGACTATACACCCTAAGATGCGTTTTACCACGTCTATCAACATGCTCTCTATTCCATGACCTGAGCAGAAGTCTGATTGTTTAGATCAATTAGACCTTGGTTACTGAAGAAGTACTAAAGTCATTCGACCACTACCTCCTTTAGGATAATGTTAAGGAATGGAAGACCTGCTAGATGGCTATAATTGACTGGACAGAAAGGGACAAGATTTTTTTTTTTTTGAAGGGGGAGAATTGACTATTTATAGGAAGGTGGAACCGCAAGTTGAATCGTTTCTGGGATCGTCGCAGAAGCCAATTTCGCACTGGATCACAACCAGAGTCTATGCTGTTGTAGTATGGATAAAAGTTATTCTTGGGTAACCAGAGCAAAACAAAAGTCTAATTCTCACAGGTGATTGTGAGGAGTGACAATGACCTTGGTGAAAAAGTGATCCGAGCTGACACGTGGTAAGAACTAGCAGGCTTAGCATTGAGAGCAAAGCTTTGAGAATCAATGAAGATCAGCGTGCAACGAGAGGGATATGGCCAGGTACCGCCGAGTCCCAGCCCCTCCCATGACTGACCACGGATCCTCCCACCTGTACCGCGATCATCCCCAATTTCTAATGACAGCTCACACCACACATTTTTAAATTTTGGGTTAGGTGTCGTAAACCCCCGGCAGTATTTATTAGGATAATAAACAAATCACATTAAGAAATGCACTCAATATCACTTTTCAAAATTATACACATAAACCCAGAACAATGTACAGCATTAAGCACAATTTTGATGGTTGGCTGACCTTAACACTCTAATACATAGAAAATTCCTAACCATATCTAAACTTGTCCCTGCGTATCCAGTGTTGAGCCTACGAGTGAGATCATGACTGATCAACCTGTGAGGGCCCCTCCCAAAGGGGAGGGGCCCACCTCCTTGTCCCCTCTCCGGAGTAAGCTTGTGCAGGAGGCACGTCTGCCCGCCAGGTTAACTACCTTGGGCACCCCATACACCCTCTGCATCCATCCCCGGAGTACGTTTGTGCAGGGGGCCCGCCTGCCCGCCAGGTTACCTACCTCGGGCACCCCCATACACCCTCATTATCCCCCCATGGGCCTGTGCTAGCTTGGAACACACACGCCTGTGCGGGGATTGGCAGTAAGGGCCTGTTGGCAGCGTAAACTCCCACCCCCCCCCGCACCCTGCAGCCTCTATCTGACTTGCTGCAAGCACACCCTGAAGGGCCCCGTGAGACCGCTGCCCCACCTATCTCAAGTAAAAAAATGCCTTCTATGGACACGTGGTGCACCACCAATCATGACCTCATCCGCCGACCTAGAATACTACAATAAATACGACAAAAAATTCCAAACAACTGCAAAAGAACAGTTAATGCAAATGAAGCAGGAAAATTAGATAAACACCAACTTAAATAAAACAAAGCTAAAAGAGAAAAATAATGCAAACATGAGACAGGAAAAAATTAAAACACACAATGGTCTGCTGTCAAAGGGGATGGTGGGCGGGACAAAGAAATGTAATCCTGGTACCCCAGAAGGGTGACCGGCGTTGTCCTGTTTGCGGAGTGGTGAGCGGACAAGAGACTGCTTCCCCGCTTTGCAGCCCCTTTTATGGACAGGGCCCGAAGTGCACTGGAATGGACATGACCCGGAAGCGATTAGGCCACTTCCGGGTCAGTGAGTGCCTGAGGCCCAATCCCCAGCAACAGTGCGAACAGGGGCGTCCCACGCCGCTGCCCCCACCACATGATCTGGTCCGACGTGACCGCCATAGGTGCGGCTCCCCTGATTTGGGGGCGCCTTGGCTTTATCTTTGAAAAGAGCTTGTCTTTATCATACACTTGAATGATCAGAACACTTTAAATGATCTCTGGTGAAAACCAGTGCTCCCAGGTGAATATGGTTTACAGCCTATGACCCCAATCTTTACCATAATACGGTGCGATTAACTAAGATCATGGCTATCATTTATTAACCTATGGCTATAAGCATCACTAAGCTCACTACTCTGGGCTCTGACAGGAACCATTGCTTCTTCTAATTCCAAAATGCTTAAACATGAAATCAGTCACTGTAGCGAGAGACAAAACAAAGCATCTTTAAATGTGGGACTGGTTGCAACAGCTTAATTTCAAGATATAATAATGGGGAATAAATGTTTCTATGAAGGTTTGGGGGAGCTGCAGTGATTGAGGTTAGGGTATCCAAGTATCACTGGACTCTCCATCATTATAAGCAACTCTGGAGCACTGAAACTGTTCCGTAAATCTGCCCCTCCTCATTGTGGTAGGGCTCTACTAGTGCCTCAGTGTACCTCAAAACCAAGGACCACATAGAGGAATTTCGGAGTAATGTAAATCATAGATGAATAACTTTAAAACTACTATTGGGTCAAAGTTTTTCAAACTCCCCCAAAGGTGCAGTGAACTTTGACACTGCACACTTAGGGAAAGGGGACAAGGAGGATTATGCATCTCAGGCAGGGTCACTCGCAGCCACCTTTGGCCAGAATTGTATTGTCCATTGCTGCAAAAGAGTGGAGATGTTGATGTTTACAATGTGGAACAAAGACTGAGCAAAGCTGAGACTATTGGGATGTGGTCAAATGTCTGCCTTTTACTTCACAGCAGCACCTCCCGACACACGTGAAGAGTTGACACAAGTGTGCATCATTATTCTATCACAGTACAAAGCAGGAAGTTGTGTGTCCCAACTTGATGCCTCACAGGACAGAGAGATATGTAGTTACAGTAGACGAGGGACCACAGGGGTGTTTGGTTTTCATCTCCCAGTCACAGACCCTACTTTGGGTGGTCACCTTCACTTTCTTGATGTCTTTGCTTAGTCTTCTGGTTTTTATGTAACCTCCAGGGTCACTGGAGGACCGGTTGACTGATCCTAGATTGAGGCTGGTGTCTTCTTTTCACTGGAGAATGCTTCCTGTCCACAAACACATAAAAACTGGTAAGTGCTCAACAGTGTTTCTGATCAATTTATTGATGCCCTTCCATGGTCTCTAGAGGACCCTCTTCAAAGAAAAGGAGAGCTGCCAAATGTCTCTCCCTAGGAGAGAGGCAGAGGAGAAAAGTAGCATACAAGAGGGAGAGCAACAGGGGGCATGGGGGTGAAGCACATGAGAGAGAGAAGCACAGGAGGGAGAGAGCAACACAGAGCGTGCTGGGGAGTGACACAAAAAAGAGAGCAGCATATGAGAAACCAAGATTAGCCAAAGCACACGGCGGTTGGGTGCTTCTGAGAGGGAAACAGCAGGTTAAGGAGAGAGCTGGAAAACATGTGTACCATTATGGAGTGCTGAAAGAAAATGAAAAAAGTAGTTCTTTAAAAGTGCATGGTGGAAGAATGCAAGTCAAAAGGGTTCAAAAGGATAGTAAAGAGGCTGTGCTCCAGGGGAGGGACAAACATACAATGTACAAGGCAAGCCACTGAATAAGAAGCAAGAAAATTAGATTGACAATAAAGCCAATCAATGGTAAGCAATGGGCAGGCTTTAAGACCACTGTAGGATTTTAGTAAGCCTGCAATAGGTCTTTCGTAACCAGTCAGCTTGAGCTGTGTGGTAGGCAAGACCTAAAAAATTAGAAGACCTTGGCCTTGAAGGGAAAAAGGTAGAAGATCACAACAATGCAGAGGAAGCAGTGCAACATGTGGGGACATGAAAGACCCAATACCCTGCTATAAAATTGAGATTCTTACAAAGTTACTAAAAACCTGGCTATTTTGACTGACTTGCTTGACTTTTGTCGGTCAGCTGAACCAATATGTTAATCATCCGTGTTCAGATACTCCACTGGAGTGAGTCTGCGCATTACAAGAAAATTTTACATAACATAGCAGAAGAATCAAGAAAGATCTATCAGTGAGTTAAATTCTCCACCTTGCGTTCTGGTCAAACAAATGCAAAGATTCCATTTTATAGTAATCTGCGATAAAATGAGATGTGGATATATAGTTACGCTCTATTTTTATACTGTTTTACGATTAGAGATGACCATGCTTGTATCTTCTGGGATCTGCTAAGTTAAAGAAACGACTTGATTCTTTTAACAAGAGCTCGAAGAGGTTCTACAAAAATATAGACATAACATTATAGGTTACAAAATAAAGATAACAACATGTAGAGTGCAATAATAAAGGCCATACTATATATATATATCTTCAAAATTTTAAATGGATAAAACGGATACAGCCAAACTCACCTTTACTTTATTGTTCGACTAGGTCCAAGTGCTGTTCCACCTCCACAATGTACACATTTGGAACAGGTGCTGAATCAAGACTTTTGGTGCAGGTTAATATTATTTAGAAGTTGCATATTTTAAAAGGTCTTTATTTTTGTGGTAATCATTTTGAAGCTCAATGTAGTCTACATTGTCACATGCTGAGCTTATATTTTTGGAAAAGGCGATACTAACCATATGAAATCTAGATAAAAACATTTGATTAGTTACTTACATAGCACTCGTTTACCTGTTGTTTTAGAGGCTCAGACAGAAAGATGACTGTCTACTATTGGCTATGCAGGTCTAACCAGGGAAACACAGCAAAAGCACACCCTTAATTAAGATACAAGAAATAATTTGGGCATAAAGAAATGCTTTCACTGTTCGATTATCTGCAAGCTTTCTCAAAAACAATTGCCTGGGTTTCTTTTTTGTAATCATTCGATAATATTAGTATTAATTAGCAATAAATATCCTCGTAAGCAGGATACTGTCCTGTGGCATGTGGCGTAACGGCCAGAGCTGTCGAATATGGTACTGGGGAGCCAGGTTCCGGTCTCTGTGTCAGCTCAACATTCTGTGATTCTATCACTTACTCTCCTGTGCCTACAATCCACTAATCCTTGATGGGCTTCCAGAGTAGCATGCTTCAACACCCCATCAGGGGTAACCAGCGCTATATAAATACAAACCTTTTTTTCCTCCTCTATCCTTCTGCTATCATTCCAAATCCAAATAACTGCCTAACCTATCCATCACTTAAAATGTACTTGCATGTTTCACTATACTAATTCAACACTAATCCTCTATGGGTCCCGGAGTAGCGTGCTACTCGCCGAAAAAGCGCTTCGACGCCTCGTCAGGGGTAGTAAGCGCTATATAAATGCAATTACAATACAATACAATATCAGGTGCTCCAATACCTTCTGGTCGAGTTTGTGCTGTATAAAAGGAGTCCTATAAGTGGTATTGGTGGGCTAAATGGTTAGTCGCCATTCTTGAAGGGTAAAAAAATATGAGAACATTGAAAAACCTGAATTCTGAAGGCAAGCTGTCCAATGCCATGCATGTAATGACAAAGAATTAGAGGCCTTTTGCAGGCTCAAGCAGCCCTTGACTTTACTGGAACCAACCCAGTGTCCACTAAGTTAACATCCTCGATGGACCAACACAGGACCTTGCTGAAAAAAACTCATGTGCATCCTTTCCATTTCCTGAAGAGCTATTGGTCGCCGTTTGTGTTTTTCTCTGGCTTTGTACAGCACAGAATAACTGCTACTCATTGTATCCTATTTTCTTTCTAACAACCAGTGAGGTCCCGATAATTACCTATTTGCCCCATAGCAACGAATGAGGTCCCCGTCCTACTAGGAAATGACCTCTAAGATAGAACAGTCCCTACGATACGTCTGTTCATGAATAACGAGCTTCTTGGATGTTTGACGTCACTTCTTGTGATGCAGTCAATGCAAACGCTATCATGAAGTCACTTCCTGCAGTGACACGAGAGAGCGTTCAAAGGGCATGATGTTCCATTCGAATCTTTCTTATCTTTAAGGGTTCGGACTCCCTTAACATGTTTGTGAGTGTGTAGGTGAGGGTGAAGGGGGCGGGTGTTGAGGGCCATCATTTACTATAAAGATAAAGATGATGGTTGCTGGGAACTCAATCTGCATATTCATTCCACGTTTGCACGTGGTAAGCACGCACAGCCAGAGGCCTTGTTTATTTCTGCTGGAATCGCCACCGCGGTCACTCATCACCATAAAAGCAGAGGATCATAAAACCGTCAGGGCAGGGCCAAGGGTCTCAACTTGACTGAAAGCCGTGGTCGGGGTTAAAAGTGGGTCAAGATGTCCACTCCGTGCCTTTAGGCCGGTCTCAGTAACCCAACCATGGCTGTTGAGGTGAGTTGTTTTGGAGGGCGGGAGTGGCGGGACTGGCAGTACAACTTGTGGATTCATTTGGTGTCTTGCCTGTTGGGAACAAAGACAACTCTTTTTGTATCTGAACTCCACGCTGCCTTTTTGTCCAATCAGAGGTGGAAATGATATGCAATGGCTTCCCGTCTGGGTTTTCATCTCCAAGTTGAGTACATTTTGTGCAAAACCAATGACAGAAGAACCCAGTTCTTGAGCCATGGCATGTTGGGTACATGTTTTGCGTTTCTGCTCTTCTGAGTTATCAAAATGCCTGCAGGCTGCTAAAATGGGTTCGGTTCACACGCTGCAATAGATGAACTTGGAAGATTTTTCGTTGTGTTGCAGCTTGCCCTTAATACATCTAGCAATGTAATCCTTTTATTATTCCATATCTCGCCAGCTGCCAAAAATGTTCACTGATGTTTTATGATCTTCGGTTTCTCCATACTAAAGAGTAATTTTTGGGGTGTGTGAAGTTGCAATTTTTTCTCACACCTTTTGTGAAAGTCTCTCAAACACGAAAACTATTGGCTTTAGCTTACAAATGTATGTGCTTGCAGCTTTTCACATAAAAATAATAACTGTTGTGGCACTTTTTAAATTATTGTGAGAAAAACGATTGTGAATATCAATCCAGTTTTAAAGTTGTGAAGAAATTGTTTTTTTAAAGGTAACTTTCAAGAAAACGGTACTTTTATTTGCAAGGCCAACCAGCACTAGTGAGGCAATTCTGCCAGTTTCCAGGGAAAACCTACTCTGTAATTCTGTATAGGCCCGGAAGGCGCATAATTGGAGCCCCCATCCACACACATCCAGCCAAGACAATGGCTACTTTCACTCAAGTCATTCGATATAAAAGGCCGTATTTATTTTATAAATACAATATAAGGTAACATATTTTACATGCACTCATATATGATTGATGGGCATATCTACCTAACATGCAAATAGTTAATCTAGAGACCAAATATTCAAATAATATTTCCAAAGAATTAAGGGTTCCACAGTCTGTCTCTGCACTCCCCTCCAATCCGACCAACGTGAGGGCAAACCCAACCATGTCCATGAGAGGCGATACTAGGACAGGCCCAAAGCCTGGGTGCAAGTCCTAATCCCACCTCTCCACGAATTGAAGATTGAGGAGTCTCAGCGGTGAAGGCAGGGTGAGAGGATCCATGTTCTGTAGCCCCGCAAACTACACGGCCACCAGGCACCACACCCTCACCCTATAGATGATAAGCACGAGAAGGAACCAGAATGCACACAGACACTAAACTGCAATCCAGGTCCAGATATTTTCCTGGTCTGTACCACCAAAAACAAAAAAATTCCCCCCAAACTAATTAACCTTTGGCCATATCTACACAAAAAAAAGTCAAAGCCTTATCATAACTCGAGGGGCAGGCCAGGTGAGGATCCACTGGTGATGCCCGGCCTTCCAAGGACAAGGGAAAGTCCAAACACACGTCAGTCACTTCTGCAATTGTAATAACATTTATATAGAGCTTACTTCCCCCGACGAAGCATTGAAGCGCTTTATGCTGGGCAGTATGCTGCTCCAGAACCAAAGGTTAGTGATTAATTCAGTGATATTGGTTATTGTTAGTTGTTGGGACTGGTCTTGTGCACTAAGCAAACCATTCTATGCATTTTATCCAGCTTCTTTGTGATAAACTTTTCTTTATAAGGCCTAATTCCTGCGATCGTTCGAGGGCCCAATATCACCACACCTGGACCCCCTTCCACTGACGTAATTCCTGTTTCAGGCTGGCACCGGAAGAGACACTCGGCCTGCAAGAGGAAGAGTGTAGCATGCCTATGGCCACTGCTTAGGCAGCAAATGGGGGAGGCATGGTCCCCTCGACCTAATTCCACACACATTAGGGGGTACTGCTCAACAGGTAGCACAATAATTGTGATCTACACAAGACTTTACTTGCCTAATAAAAACATTGCTGGGTTTGGATAGCTCTATCAGTCTAGCCATGCTAGTGTCTTCCTCTTTTGCCTCTATACCTGGTTATGCAGTATCTAATTTTTATGTGTGGCCTGGAGAAAGCTTTATCAGTCTCATGTTTTCTAAAACCAACATATATATATATATATATATACACATATATATTGCCCAGTGGCAGTCTCCATTGGGTAGATAAGGTAAGGATCATGTTTCAATAGGAAATGTGTATATATATATATATAACCAGCATTTGTAAAGCGCGCAGCTACCTCAGGCGCGGTGTCCTGGCGCTGGGGGCCGTCGGGAAGATTAAGCGAGCTATTGCCCAGAGTCGCAAGGTGCTGGGCTAACCTGCCGCCAGGGATCGAACCACGAGCCCCCATGTTCCATTTATATGTATTCGCTGAAAAAAACAAAGGTTACAGGGACGTTATAGATAGGCTCCGATTTCACTCGAACAAAACCAGTGAAATTTGGAAGTTATAGTTACCTGAGCTAAGTATAACTTACGCCCACGCAATGCACTGCATATGACCTCACATATTACATCACTCATGACAGGTTCAGTGACATCACTAATGAAATCACTGATGATATCTCAAATGGCAACACTGATGACATCATCCAGTGAGTGTACGTATTCTGTAAGAGTTTATGATTGTTAAACTTTTATACTAAGTTACTACAAAAATTAAATTAGTATACTAGGTGTACTACTAATGATTTACACTACTTTTAATATATATTATGTGAATGGCTGTGTGACTGTGTGTATCCTTGTTCATATGGGTGTGTGAGTGGCTGTATGAGTGTATAGGTGGGTGTGTCAGTAGCTGTGTAGGTGAGTGAGATGCTGTGTGAGTGGCTGTATTGGTGAGTGGGTGTGTCAGTGGTTGTATGGGTAAGTGGCAGTGTGAGTGGCTCTATGGGTGGGTAAGTGGGTGTGTAGTGACTGTATGGGTGAGTGAGTGGGTATCTCTTTGGGTGTATGAATGGGTGACTGGGTGTGTAAGTGGCTGTATGGGGGAGCGAGTGGCTGTTTGAGTGGGGTGTTTTCTTAAGTGAGTTTGTGTGTGAAAGGATGTATTGGAGAGTAAGTGTCTGTATAAATGCCTGTATGGGGTGAGTAAGCGGATATGTGAGTGTTTGTATGGATATGTGAATGGGTATGTAAGTAGTTTTGTGGGTGTGTGAGAGAGTGTGTGAAGGCTTGTATGGGTGAGTAAGTGGCTGTGTTGAGAGGCTGATGGGGTGAGTGGCTGTGTGAGTGACTTTGTCAGTAAATAATTGGGTGTGTGAGTAGCTGTATGGATGAGTGTGTGGTTATCTGACTGGCTATACGGGTGAGCAACTGGTTGTGTGAGTGGCTGTATGAGAGTGAGTGGGTGGGTGTAGGAAGCTGGAGCTGTATATACTATACCAAAGTGAGGTATAGTGTGCACAGAGTCCAGTGGAACCCCAAAGGTAGGCAGAGGTAAAGTTAGATAGCACCTCACCCTCTATTTGTGGTAGTGTGGTCGAGCAGTAAGGCAGTATCAGAGGACAGTGTTAAGCATTTGTTGTACACACTCAGTCAGCAAATGAATTCACACACTCAAAGACTGAACTTCAGACCAATTGTTTTTGTATAAAAATATTCTTTTAGTTATTTTATTTTCTAGAACCAAGCAAGCCTGGCACAGGTAAGCAATAAATACTTTACAGTAGTAATGCAGTTTGTAAACAGTTTGAATTGAAATGGTATATGCACTTTGTTTTGACTTACAGGATGGTTGCAGATAAATGCAATACTTTGTAAATACAGTACATAAACTTGAATGGGCTTTTCTGTAAGATTACAGGTAAGTTACTTTTGAGATTACTTTTCTTTCTCAGAGTAGTATACCTGGATACTACTCTGGGACATTTCCTGTAAACAGGTACGTAAAATTGTTTTTGTTCAACAGTACAATTTTAAAGAATTTCTTTAGGTTTTTAAACTTCACACTTAGAAACTTTTCCAAGAAAAACAGTCAATGTTATCCTATGGAGGAAAATAGTGTTATCAGTTTTGAGGTAGGTATTTGGTAGTGGGAGTAGTGGGAGTTGAGGTTCTGGGGGTAGACTCAGGGGTCCCCCAGGGTCAAGGATGCACTCTAGTTACACCCTCAGCAGCACTAGGGCGGCTGGGTGCAGAGTGCTGAGGCCCAATGTTATCCAATGGGGGATAGGGGGCCTCCCGTTGGTGGCTGCTGACGAGCAGGCCACTTGGGTGTGGGACCAAAGCTCCTGGACTTTAGCTCAGGGCAAATGGGGAAACAAAGTAGCACCAAAGGTGCACCCTCACCGGCACTAGGGCAGCCGGGTGCAGGGTGCTGTTTCGACGCCGGGCGCCCTGTTGGTTTCAATGGGGAACCTCCGGTTTGCAAAGGCACTGCAGGCTTGGGGACGAAGGTCTTCTGGGTGCGACCACCACTTCGAGAGGTAAGTTGGGAAGTTAGGGGTTGGTTAGGCACCGTCTGTTTGGCCACCCAAGGCCGTGGGGCATCGGGTGCAGGGGTGCCTTTTGGGGTCGGATCTTCTTACCAGCTCCTGGTCGTGGTTGGGGGGGACCTTCTGGATTTAGGCTGCAGGCGTCGGCTTGAGGCAGGTCAGGGGTCACCGGTTCTCGGGTCAGGATCGCCGGGGTGACCTCCTCGTGGTGTTTTCCCACTCGAGCTCGGGCCGTGGACGGCGGGTGCAGAGTGGGGCGGATCCGCGGTGTCCGGCCGGAACGAGAGGTTGCAGATGAACAAATCCGGTGTTCACTGGAGACACAGTCTTTGTAGTTGAAGGCAGGCAGGTCCTCTGGGGTTTTCGAGGTTGCTGGCTGCAGGACACACCAGGATTTCGCAGGAGCAGGTTCGAGGTGGAGACAGGCCGGTAGGGCTGAGGCCAAGTCAGTGGGCGTCTTACTCTTGTTAGCTGCTGCACGGCTGTTCAGTCCTTCTTTTTCTTCTCCTTGTAGTTTCTTCTTGTCTGAGGAAGCAAGGTTCAGGTGTGCCCCTAAATACTAGATTTAGGGGCGTTACAGGTAGGTAAAAGGCAGGGACCAATGGGTCCCTTCCCTGGGGTGGGTACACCCCCTATTATGCCAACCTCCAGTGGGAGGGGGGCATGAGCCTGTCCCTGGTTGGCTGAGTCCCCCCATCTGCAAGATGGCGGGGACTGAGAGTTGTGCTTCACCTCGCCTCCCCCACCTGAGGGGTGGAGTTGGCCGAGGTGGGCACACCTCTCTTCCTCACTTGTTTTTCCCTCCGGTTCTCCCGCCCAAAGTGGGGGTCAGAACCAGTGGGGACCAGTTGCTGAAAGCAGCAAGTGGCCTGGGGAAGCTCACAAAGGTGGCAAGCCTTTGAAGCTCCCCCTTCGTGAACCCTGCCCATCCTGGGGGAGGAGGCTTGGCACCTCGTTCCAGGATGTGCATTGTTTCAGGCCCCAGAAAGCAGCAGGCTCTCGACCCAGGGGTCCAGAAACATGTCTGGTGGTGGCAGCTGAAAGCAGCCACTCAGCCTGGACACTAGTGGTAGGTTAGTTTTCAGGGGGCATCTCTAAGATGCCCTCTGTGTGCATTTTTCATTAAATCCCACATTGGCATCAGTGTGGGTTTAACGTGCTGAGAAGTTTGATACCAAACTTCTCAGTTTTCAGTGTAGCCATTATGGTGCTGTGGGGTTCGTAATGACAAATTCCCAGCAAAATATACTCTTAATGGCAGCACTGCACTTACAATGTCCAAGAATGGACTTAGACACCGTAGGGGTACAGGGCTCATGCACCTGTACCCTCACCACTGGTATAGTGCACCCAGCTTGAGGGGTGACTGATCTATGCCAGGGCAGTGGGTTGTAGGCATGGCACCAGGAATTTGTGCCATGTCGACTCTTCACTTTGTTCTGCACCAAAACACGCAGCCTGCGAAAGGCAGTGTGTGTGTGTAAAGGTACAGGGCCTCTAAGGATGGCACAATAAGTGCTGCAGCCCTTAGAGGTCTTCCCTGGTCACAGTGCCCTGGGTACCTGTCGTACCATTTACCAGGGGCTGACCTGTGGCCAGAGGCGCCAATTGGGTTAGTTTTGGGGAAAGAACACAGGGCCTGGGAACCTGATTGGCAGGGACCCAGGGCACATCAAGTCAAAAGTGCATCAGTAGTCTGGCAAAAAGTGGGGGGGTTACTGCAACAGAAACCCACTTTCCTACAGTGGGTATGTGAGTGGCTCTATGGAGGAGTGAGTGGGTGTTTGAGTACTCGTATGGGTGTGTGAATTGGTATGTGAATGGTTGTAGGGGTGTGTGAGTGGGAGTACAAGAGGTTGTATGGGGGTATGAGTGGGTGTGTGAGTGGTTCTGTGGATGATGTCATCAGTGATGTCATTTGAGATGTCATCAGTGATGTCAATGACCACGTCATGAGTGATACAATGTGTGAGGTCATAAGCAGTGCATTGCTTAGGCATAAGTTATACTGCCAAGGCACCCCCAAATCGGGGGAGCCGTGCCTATTGCGGTCACGCAGGACCTGCGCATGTGGTGGGGGCAGCGGCGTGAACGCCGCTGCCCGCACTGTTGCTGGGGATTGGGCCTCAGGCGCTCAGTGACCCTAAAGCAGCATAATAGCTTCCAGGTCATGTCCATTTCAGTGCGCTCCAGGCCCCGCCCATAAAAGGGGCAGCGGAGCAGTGAAGCGGTCTCTTGTCCGCTCACCGCTCCGCAAACAGGATGTCGCTGGTTCCCCATCTGGCGTACCAGGATTACGCATCTTTGTTGTTTTGTTTTCTTTGTTCACAGGTCGACGCGGAGTAATGCTAGCAAGCTCCGTTACCGGCTCTGCAGCCACAGTCCGGCAAGTGCCTCCGGGAGACACACGGGCTTGAGTATCGTGTCTTACCCAACTTGAGTGCAATTATTGTTTTCCGCACTTTATGATGGCTCCGGCGGGCACGCTGGGCTGTAGAGGTGAGACGCATTATTTATTGAAAGAATAATGTGGGGGTTTTGATGCTTAAGGACCTAGACTCTCACGTGAAGGCTAAAGGTTCGAGGCTGTGGGGTTTTCAATGGGGTCTTCAATGGTCGTGTGCATCGTTAAAAGTTTCAGGCTGGGTAGGGCGTGCTGGCCAATGTTAGGCAAGATGCACATAAAAGACACACAGCCTATCAGTTCCTCGGTTATGTACGAGAGGCATGCGTTTGATTTTGTTAAGTCCTGGTGTGTGGGATATGTGCATGGAAGGTAGATGGCGACTCAGTCTGGTGGAGAAAGGTCAATGGATCGGGGGAAAGGAGTAAGGCAGTACAGGGAGGATGAAGAATGGGTATGGTGTAAGGAGGACGGTAACTGGGGCAGGTAGAAGGCAGATGGTGAGAAGATCTGATGGAGGAGGATTGTGACAGGGTCCGGTGCACGTACAAAGGCAATTTCTTTCTGGTCCAAGGAGAAAGACCATTGGATCTAGAGCAAGGACAAAAAGTTGCTCAGGTGAGGGTCGCAGAGGGTGTATGGGAGTGCCGAGGTAGATAACCTGGCGGGCAGATGGGACCCCTGCAAAGCTTACTCCAGGGAGGGACGCAAGGAGGTGGGCCCCTCCCATTAGGGAGGGGACCTCACAGGTTGACCAGTCAAGATCTCACTCGTAGGCTCAACACAGGATATGCAGGGAAAAGTTTAGATATGGTTAGGAATTTTCTATGTATTAGAGTCTATGTTAAGGTCAGCCAACCATCAAAATTGTGATTAATGATGTACATTGCTATAGGTTTCTGCGTATAATTTTGAAAAGTGATATTGAGTGCATTTCTTAATGTGATTTGTTTGTTATCCTAATAAATACGGCCGGCGGTTTACGACCCCTAACCCAATAGTTTAAAATATGTGGTGTTTGCTGTCTTTAGGAATGGGGGGTGATCGAAGTACAGGTGGGAGGATCCGTGATCAGTCATGGGAGGGGCTGGGACTCGTCAGTACCTGGCCATATTAGCTCAGGTAACTATAGCTGCCGAATTTCACTGGTTTTGTACAAGTGAAATCTGAGCCTAACTATGACGTCCCTGTAACCTTTGTTTTTTTTAGGGGAATTTCTATATTTTTTTTAAATAATAGTCATGTTTGCAGATTGATGGAGAAATCTGATCAGCTCTCAAGAATACTGCTCTGTGGGACTTACTGGAGGTAACAGGAGGGCTTCTTGGCTCTCAAGAACCCTCAGCATCCAAGAGGACTTCATCCCCCAACCAGTAGTGCACCAGGAGGCGCATTTGCAGAGTGGTGGAGTAAGGGGGCTGGCCTCCAACCAGCTCTCAGCAATTGCGCTCTGTGGGACCTACTGGAGGTAACATGAGTTCTTGTTGGCGCACAAAGACCCTCAGCATCCAAGGGGACTTCATCCCCCAACCAGCAGTGCACCACAAGGCGCGTTTGCAGAGTGGGGTAGAAAGGGTGTGTGGCCTCCGAAGACCTCTCAGCATTCCAGCTGCGTGGGACTTACTGGAGGTAACAGAACAGGAGGGCTTGCTGGCCCCGAAGGACCCACTGCAGCCAAGGGGACTTAATCCCCTAACCAGCAGTGGGCCAGGAGGAGCGTTTGCAGAGTGGTAGAGAAAGGGGGCGTGGCCTCTGAAGTCCTCTCAGTAATCCTGCTGTTTGGGACTTACTGGAGGTAACAGGAGGGCTTGTTGGCCCCCAAAGGACCCTCTGCAGCCAAGGGGATTTTATCCCCCAACCAGTTGTGTGCCAGGAGGCGCGTTTGCAGAGTGGTGGTGAAAGTGGGCGGGGCCTTTGGCGAGTTGCTGGGCTTATTTTATCTTTTAAAAAAATAATTATTTGGGGAGGGGGCCGCGTGGCCCCCCTTCCCTGGGCCTTGATTGGCCCCGTGGACCCCATCCCCCGGCCTTGAATTAAAAAAAAAATTAAAATTAAAGGGAGGCGGCGGAGCGTCCCCCCTCCTGGGCCGATTTCAGTTCCAGGAACACCATCCTCTGGGGCCTTGCCTCAGCTCCCACTTGTAACTGATTGGGACCGCGGAAGGAACCTGAAGGCCCCCATGGTCCCTGCCGACTTCCCGCCTCCTGCGGGAGCCAGCATTGCTTTTGCAGAGAGGTAATTGCTAACATGCAGCTCCCTCTCTGTAAAAGCAATTGTGCTCCTCTTTTAGCATGCTTCCTGAAAGCAGAGCACAGCTTGCTATGGCTTGGCGGTAGCAGTCAAGCTCCCGCCAAGCCATAGCAAACAGCTATGTTCCGCAGGTGGGCACCCCGGCACATAGCAGGATGTTTCTACCCTGCCCCCTTCTCTTTTTTTTTTCTTTTCTTTCTGTGACTCTGTTCAAGCCTAGTCACAAAATGGCGATCAACACTTCCTGGTTGGAAGTGTTAGCAGCCAATCAGATCTGAGCAAGCAATCTGGAGTGGTTGCAGATCCAACGCGTCCCCCAGATATACAAATTTAGATTTAGATTAATATCTCTAAAGCTACTGAACGGATTTACACCAAATAACAACCTCTACCTACCTGCCAAATTTGGTATAATTCCATTCAGCAGTTCGGGCTGTAGTCGTATCTTAAGGTCCTATGGAAATTAACATGGGGAAAACGCGTTTTGGGACCCCCCCTTTTTCTCGGCCCCCGCTTGACAGATCACCTCAAAACTTTCAAGACAGTAGCTGAATTGAGCGTCAAACTAGTTTTGAAAACTTAACGAGGATTCGACAAACTACGCCAAAGTTATTTGCAAATGAAAAAACCATGCACAGTTTTGTCAACAATGTTATTGCAAATGTTGAGGTAATATTATCAATGGTGTCATAGAACATGTCAGACCTGCTGTAATATGTGGGGTAATTATCGGTGCATGCCGAGAGCATCCCCCGGCCGAGGAGGGGGATGGGTGCCACCCCCTTTCTTTTAATGTTGACTCCGAGGGATGGGGTCTCCGGGGCCTTTTCAGACTCGTGGAAGGGTGGGATACGCGCCCCCTCCCCTTTTTTTTTCCAGTATTTGGCCCTAGGGGATGGGGTCCCCAGGGCCTTTCATCCCGCTGTTTTTTTTTTTAATAATAGAGCGTGAACCTGCATCTGTTTTAAATTGTTGCCACGGATTCCCAGACCCTCCATGAATTTGCAGCAAAATAAAAAAAAAATGTTTTTGCTTTAGCCGGGAGGCGGGCGGGGGTGTCCCACTGGGCCCCCCTACCAGGCCTTAGGGAGCAGGGTATGCAAGCCCTGCCCCCTTATGTCTATTTTTTACGTCTTTTCAAGGACTGAGGACTGAGTCCCAAGTCCTAGGATGGCTGCCGCCACATCGTTATTGGTATGGTAGCAGTCAATCAGATGTTATTTTGAGATCTGCCTGCTCAGCGGATTCTCCACTGCGTGAAATAGTCAATGTTTTTTAGGCTTAAGTACTCAAAAACTACTGAACGGATTTACACCAAATCCCAAAAAGCATGCTTTCTGGACAAAGATCTAGTTTTTTGCCAAAGTTGGAGTAAATCTATTCAGCCGTTTGAGTTGTAGCTGTGTCTAAATTTCCTATGGAAAATGAATGGGCAAAAGGTATTTTGGGGCCCCTTTTTCTCGGCCCCACTTTATGGATCACCCCAAAAATATCCAGTTTGGAGCGGAGATGAAAGAACATATTCAGCTACACCACTCGGGTCTGGTAACAGCCGCTACTGTAGCCCACCTATTCCTCTGGTCTGTTCATGTGTCAGTCCCGTTTTTCTTGTGCCCACCACAGCACACAGCATGGGGCACTGGGTCTGCCCGCTCAGCCAGCTGCTCTATTCAGGGTGAGTGACAGCACCTTTGCTTGTGCACAGATCCACATTTGCCTAAAAAGAAGTCCACTTCAGTGTCAGCGCTTTAAAATTCTTAGAGCCTGTTGCGTATTTTTTCAAAAATAAAATAATAAAAATAAATCACAGGCTTGCTATGGCCATACTTATTATTTTGCCACTGCTGTTTTTAATTTTTTTTTTTTTTAAATCAAATGGTGTTGGTGTATTCCACACAATCATAGCTTCATCATTTTTTGTAAATTTTTTGACATATTGTCGGAGTGTTTCTTCATTGTGTGATCAACATTGTCAACAGCTTCCAATGAATAAACCAGGAGGCTTTGTTGTGTTATGTTCTGTGAAGTCCTTCTAGGAAGACTGTCTCCAGAGCTATAAGAGAAAACTTTAATCTTTTTGATTTTTCTCTTTATTTCTATGCATTTAGTGAATGGATTGGGGCAGTTTCTTTGAATAGGGCGCCTGACCTGGTTTGTGCCAGCATGTACGTTAATTGGGCTGTTTGACAAATCTTAGTATTCCAGGCTTTCTTTGAGCATAAACATGTTACCTAGCATGCTCAAAGAAAGCCAGGTCCTTCCTCTTCAGATAGTGACTTCGACAAGCACAAGCAAAGGTCAGACCAGAGACAAGGGGATGCTTTGACTTCTGTTGAATTGCTCCTGTCCAAGTCCCTTTAGTACAACTCTCATTTTTCGAGGGCCAGGGAGCCGATCCTTTGGTAAAGGAGCAATTCATGTGCTATATCTTATCCATGTTCGGGTGCCAAAAAAGCCATTATTGCTCCTCAGAGCTTAACTGCTGCCATTTTATAGAAATAATATGTCACATATTTTGTGGTCACAAATGCTGCAATTCGCAAAATAGATGCATTTGTGACCACAAAGTAGGTTTTTCTATGTACTAATCCCATTTTAGGAGTCGGTAAACAGGGTCGGATTGGGACAGAAAACATACTCAGGCGCCAAAATAAAAGTGCCCCCCACTAGCTAATCAGATAGCTAAAAAAGTTGTCCACATTTGCAAATTGGGACAGTTTTAAAGTTTGTGAAGACACACTGTATATGCGTTTTGCTAGTTATGGGAGACTGCATACATTTGTGCTTGCTACAGGCAATGTTTTTGCTAATATCAGGAAAAGCAACAGTTAAAAAATGACCCACCAGACCATAAAACCAGCCCACACACTACCCTGTCAGACCAGCCCTTCAGGCATTGCCAGATTGCTCCATAGGCCAGTCCGTCTCTGTCGGTAAACTTTTACAGACTCCTAAAATGAGTTTGCAAATGGATACTGATTTGCAGTGTGAAAGGGGCATGCTGGTTGTGTCTTTTCTAAATTGTGAATCGGTATGAATTGTATCAATGTGTTTCGACAGTAATCCAGTCGCAAAATATTGAAAAATGATCAACTCGCAAGTAATTCATTCGCAAAAAGGAAGGAGTCCCATAGGGTCCACACACCCTTTGGGAATGTAGAAAAGAAAAATGGTTGTTGGGGAGTAGACTGTTGTCCAGTGGACTAGTGTCAACATTCAAACAAACTTTTAAGAAAAAGTCATTTTTTAACATTTTATTTAAAGGCAGTCACAGACATGGTGGTCAGCTGACTCTAAAGGCCACCATACCTGTGACTGTGACCAATTGTAGAGAGTTGTGAATTGGGATCTGCCTCATGAATATTCATTAGGCAGGGCAGTTTCTGACTCACTAAGATTCCTTATTTTGCAAACTGTCCTATTAATACATAGGCCAGTTCGCAAAATCAGTTTTCATTTGCAAAGACAGTGCACAATTTGCATCCACTTCCTGTGAATTGAATCTTTGTATGTCAGGCCCATAGATGTGTTGGCCATCTTACACAAATATTAGATCCCTTTCTGGCTATACACATCACCTCCGTTTTCAATATGATTCTGAATCACTGGGGTACTCAAAAGTGAATCTTTTCATTTAAAAAAATGGAAAATGCTCCAATAAATATTTTTTTGACTAAAAAAAATTACTAGTAAAACTAGATTAATCATCAACAGAATTGAGAAGTATACTCAAAGCTCATGGGAATGAAGATACATGCAGGGTGGATGCTGGAAGGTGAAGATGACCTCAGACACATCCATTCTGCTGGACATGGTGTCTTCTGTGGGGGTGCTCTTCTGGTGGATGCGGTAGCAGAACCTTCGGAACCAGATATTGAATGAGTCACAAACATGGACTGAATATACGAATGATTGCTGCAATGTGTTTATCGCTGGCCTTGTTATATTTTTAAGATTCACATAACTTACTACTTGTTTTATATGTATAGTTTATGTATGGTGCATATGATTTGCATAAATCCTAACAGTTCTTTTCAATATTAAATATACTGCTGTAGTAGGTATATAAAATGGTCTCTCTGGGGGGCGTGGTCTCGCTGCAAATGGAGTGAGACGCACGTCATTTGAGCTCCGGGCCGCCGTCGCCATTAATAGCGATTACAAGCAACTTCATGGCGTAAAAAGTACACTGGGTGGAAGCGCAAGCTAGCGGAGTAACTTGAGTGCCTTCTGGGCTTGAACTAAGCTGGCGGTGATCGACGGAGGAGACTCGGGCTGTGTGAGCGGTGAGGCCTGAGACCCGGCAGCCCGCCCGCCATTTTGGCTACTCGGCACCCACAAGTCTGCAACCGTTACCTCTGACGGCACTCAGGGGCACCGGAGAGGCTTCCCGGCTTCTGAGAAGTATATTTGAGGCTCGGAGGGGAACCGACACTGCAGACTCTTCGCCACCCTGGCCTAGACTGCCGACCGCAAAGCGCCACAAGAGACGCCCGCCATCTTGATCGCCCGGATCCTGTGGGACTACGCCCGGAGGCTCCCTGAGAGATCGAGGTGTGGCCCTACGCT
The DNA here is from genome assembly GCA_963921515.1 of Calotriton arnoldi. Lineage (NCBI taxonomy): Eukaryota > Metazoa > Chordata > Amphibia > Caudata > Salamandridae > Calotriton > Calotriton arnoldi. The sequence goes on from CAWUFW010023376.1 coordinate 71,821, forward strand.
CTCCCACTGTTGCGGGGGCGTGTGCATGGCCCAGAGACAACCCGGAGCTGCGGATCTGTAAGTCGGCCTGCCGGTGTCCTGGAGGTGAGAGCCGGACGTCGGCGAGCAGGGGTGCCTCCGCCATCTTGCCGCCTTGAGGGGTAACGGACCTCATCTGGAAGCCAGCAGGCAGCCGCCAATAGAGGAGTCCGGGCGTGCAGCACCTAAACAGGTACGGGAGCGGGGGGCGCCGTCGCTGGGGGGGACTGCGCTGATGGTCTGGGCAGCTTGGGACTGCACTCCGCGGTCGTGTTCTTGGGCCTGAGACATACCCCAGCGGCGGCGCCCCTGCCCTGCCTGACGGGATCCCCACAGCGGCTCCAAACCCATCATATCGCTGTGCGGACCTTGATGGTGCAATACACTGTCCTAGGGCACAGCAACCTCGCCGGACACCGACGCCTCTGCCCCTGCTGGGGCCCACCTGCGCGCTGGCCTTCCCCTCCTGTGCCTTCGGCGGGGAACACTGGGCAGACGGTGGGATCATAGGCTCCCCGGAGGGCCTAGAAGTTAACATCTGCGATTGTGGAGAGCCGGGGAGCAGTCGAGGCGCTGCGGGGCACTGAGACCGTGGTCTGGGGGAATATGGCATATCGGCGGCCAACCTGAGGAACCTGGACCTCTGCTAACGAGACCGAGGGCACTACCAACTGCTTAACCCATTGGGGTAGCACAGAGCCCAACGCTGCACTGTATTGCATCGCCAGCTTCCACACACCCCCTTTGACCGGCGCTGCTGCCTTTGTCGCTCGACGCGCTAATCACTGGTTTGACTGCCCCGACATGCTATCTGGTCCTCTCTTCACCCCCAGAGCGGCCACCACGCCGCAATACACCTTAGTGGCTGTCCCATTGCCCGCTGGTGGAATCTCCTGGGCATGCCTGGCCTCGTGTAAACGGAGGGGTGACTCTGCAGTTGGGCTAACCTGGCCCCTCCTCACCTTTGGAACCTGCGCTTAACTGAAGGCCCCTGAGTTTGCACACCGCACCACTACACCACTGGGCCTGGTCTTCCCCTACGGCGCCATGCTAACCACCCCCAGGGCCCTGAAGCTGTGAACACGAACACGCTTGGGAATAGACAGCTGTCGGAAAGGAGATCTCCCTACTACATGAACATGACCCGTTCAAAACCCGGGAAGGAGCCCTCAGCAACCCCTAAAGATGCTACAGTCCTGACCATGTGGAACAAACTGGGTTCAGTACCAGCGCCTGACGCGATGCCGGCGGCCGGGGGTTCATCAGAGCCGGTCACACAATCCTTCATGACCCTCTTTATGCAGGAACTTAAATCGGAAATAGGGTCCCTGTGCACCGAGGTCCAAGCTTGTGTCAAGGACCTGCGGAAAGATGTGGGAGAGCTGGGTGGACGAGTAGATGACCTTGAAAAGACCCTGGATTCCCTTACGGAGGACCAGGAACACCTATGGCAGCGGCTAGCCACCCTAGAGGAGCAGCACATTGAGTTGCAGATCAAGCAGGAGGACCTGGAAAATCGGGGGCGCCGAAACAACATACGCCTGCGGGGGATTCCGATTGGGGCAGAAGGCACTGACATAATGACTTTCGTGGCCGACCTGCTCCATGGCATTAGGGGAGACGATGACATCTCGCCGCCCGCTCTGGACCGTGCGCACCGAGTGTCTGGCTCTCCTGGGAGGCCAGGCCTCGTCCCTGACATCCTGACGCGGGTCCATTTCTTTACTGAGTAGGAGGCTATCCTTAAGGCAGCTCGGGACAAGCCTGAGATCTTGTTCAGGGGCGCACCCATCCAGTTGTTTCAAGACTTGGCCCCCACGACACTTCGGCGCCGCAGAGACTTCCGTCCCATCACGGACAAACTCCGGGAACTTAACATCCGCTATCAATGGGGGCATCCCTTTGCTCTCATCTTTCAGTGGGAGTCCAAGCGCCGCGTGCTGAGATCCTATAGGGAAGCGGCCCAACTGCTCCAGATCCCTGACAACCCCCGACAAGTCCATCACGCAGGCCCCCGAGGGCACGAATACCATTGAAGCCGCAGTGGACCACGGTCCGTCATGCCAGACAGCCATCCTCCCGAGAGCGAAGCAGCTCATCTCAAGAAAAACAGGACATAATTCAGCACATACGATCCTTAGAAGGGGGTCAGTCACCCTCAGGCTCGCAAGCACTTGCTACCAAATAACTGGAAGCTACAGATGTTGATCAACTTCCACTACGCTTTTCATCTCTGGGGGAGTCCCCGGCCCTCATGTAACTGGCACTTCACTCTCTTTTTCACCACCCAAGAGACGCAACTACTCAATGATTATCCTACGCCAGGACGACGGCCCCGGATCACGCTCCGGAACTAACGATTTGATACGCAGCACGATGACCGACCCGCACTCTTATTTCTGGGAGAGTGACATCTCCGGGACAGCCTGTGCCACTGTGCCTGGCTCCTCCCTGGACTGGAATAGGTTCTGTTGGCCATGTTGGCCGTCAACCCAATTGGGTTGTTCCGTTTATCTCTGTTCCTCTCTCCCTCTTTCCTTTTCTTGCCCATCTCCCCGGCGGGGGGGCCCCTTAGACAATAGGGGGGACTTACATTGGATGCCATGCTTCTTCCCACCCTCCCATCCTGTAGCGACCATCACCACTCTGGGGCTTCGGGACTCTTCACTAGGTCCCTGTTTCTCGACCCTGTCCAAAATCCCGAGTCACCTGCCTGGGATAGCGCTTACACCCGATGCTAGACGACCTTGACCTCGGCGCCCTGCTTGAAGCTTGTAACCCTTAACGTGAAGGGACTTAACTCCCCCAATAAGCGGCGTCAGATATGGAGGTATCTGCTACTACAAAATCCAGACATCGTCTTTCTTCAGGAGACACACCTCCACAGGGCTGACACCACACGCATGACTCATCCACGCTTCCCCCTCCAATTTTGGAGCTCAGCGTCTTCTAGGACAGCGGGTGTAGCCATCCTCTGCAGAGCAGGCATCCATCAGGGAGACACTAAAGTAATCCGTGACACAGAGGGTAGATTTCTTAAGGTGGCGGTTAAGCTGGGGCATCGCACTCTCACCCTTTGCAACACCTATGCGCCCAACCAGGGCCAGGACTCTTTCTTGCGCAAACTCCTGCAGGAACACATAGTACCGGTAAACTCGGACCTCATACTGGGGGTGACTTTAATTTAGTGTGGGATGCGGGCCTTGATCGTAGCGGGGGCACATTTCATGGGGTGGGGGCCATGTCGGCGGCGACAAAGAGCTGTATCACTGCTTCGGGTCTGGTAGACATATGGTGTTACCACTCCCATGAGATCCGCGACTACTCCTATTATTCTCATGCGCACCGCTCCTACTCACGAATTGACTACCTCTTCGTCTCACACTCCCTAGTCAAGGACATTCTCTCAACCACCATGTCCGATATTTCAATATCTGACCATGCGCATGTGGAGCTACTCCTTCATGAGCGCTTCTCTCACCCCAGGCGACCCACTAGGTGGCGTTTCCCCCCCACATCCTTAGACACCCAGTCGACACGGCGGAACTTCAGGCCGCCATTCTCTCTTATTTTGAAACCAACGACCTCCCGGAAACACCCCTCCCTGTCTTATGGGATGCCTTCAAGGCCACGATACGTGGCACTCTCACATCTATCGCTATTGCCCGGGTCAGAGAGGCCCGCTTATATGAGGACAGGCTCACACGCGAAATCAAAACGCTCGTTAGAATGGACCAAGAGCGCCCATTAGCGATTCATAAGCGGCGTTTAGCTATACTCAGGGGTCAGCTCCGGGCCCACAGAACCAACAAGGCTCAACACGCTTTCCTTGCACTGCGACAGCGCTATTACGACGGAGGGGACAGGGTGGGTACCATCTTGGCACGTCGCCTGAGAACACGGGCAGCTAAAGCGCACATCTCTAAACTAAAATTGGGTGACGGGACCTGGGCCACTACAGAATCCGCCAAACTTCAAGCATTTCAAAATTACTATGCATCCCTTTACGCGAAAGACACGCCCAATCCTGATTAAATATCGGCTACTTTAGACGCCTGCGACTGGGGTCCCCTTAGCACGTACCATTCCCAACTATTGGAAGAACCAATCACGCTAGAGGAACTAACCAGCGCTCTTAAGGAACTTCCGCTCGGCAAAACGCTGGGCCCAGATGGGCTCCCAGTCTCGTTTTATCGTGCCTTCTTGCCACAACTCCAACCATACATGTTACGCCTCTTTAATTCTTTTACAGATGCAATCAGGCCTTCTGCAGATATGGCTATGGCGGAAATAGCCCTAATCCCGAAGCCCGGGAAGGACCCCACACTCTGCTCCTCCTTCCGCCCCATCGCCCTATTAAACACAGACCTTAAACTCTACACTAAAATACTTGCTAAACGCCTCAGCACGCATCTTCCAGGCCTAATCGAACCGGACCAGGTGGGTTTTATCCATCAACATCAAGGGGCGGACAATGTGCGCCGAGTTGCGCACCTGGTGGGGAAAGCGCGCCACTGGAAGATACCCTCTTGCCTACTTTCGCTAGACGCCGAAAAGGCATTTGACCGAGTGGATTGGGTGTTCCTCCGAGCCGTGCTGCAGAGAATAGGACTAGGCCCACAGATGATAGCGCGCATTATGGCCCCTTACCTCTCACCGCTGGTCAGGGTACGAGTCAATGGCCAACTCACGCAACCTATTTCTATTCTCAGGGGCACTAGGCAGGGATGTCCCTTGTCCCCTCTACTGTTCGCCCTCGTAGTTGAACCACTCGCCATTCTGATCCGCCGATCGCCTGATATTCATGGTCTTACTCTCGGGGGCATAGATCACAAGATAGCTCTCTTCGCAGACGACCTCCTTCTCACACTGTCCAACCCAACTTGCTCATTGCCAGCAGTACACACTCTGCTGCAGTCATACGAGCAAATCTCAGGGCTTAAAATCAATCATACGAAATCATGAGCTCTCAACCTCACGATTCCGACGGACGAAATTGCGGCCCTGCAAGCCCTTGTCCCCTACCAATGGGCTACTAGTTCTATCAGATATCTAGGACTTAATCTGACTCCGGATTTGGCCAGCTGGTCCCAAGCTAATTGGCAAGAGTACAAAAATGCAGTTGTAACCGACTTAC